>JAODTR010000019.1:834098-855037 GCA_025399935.1 Amblyopsis rosae
AGTCTACTGGTCATTTAGCACACACCCCATATTCTACTGGTCATTTAGCACACACCCCATAGTCTACTGGTCATTTAGCATACCCAAGCCCTCCTCTCCCGCATGGTCTCCCACCTGTGGAGGTGAAGGCTCCCTGGGAACAGCCATCTCGGGGGCCCTTGTTCTCCAGCTGGAGCCCAGCTGGTTCCTCGGGGTGCGGGCCGCCTTGGGGCAGCGCTCGCAGCCCCTCCAGCAGGCCGCGGCCCGCCAGCTCCATGTACTCCTCAGTCATCTGGGTGAGCGGGCAGTCCTGGGCGGCTGAGTGGTAGGGCATGTCCATGGGCGAGCTGGGCGGCGACAGGGAGGAGAGCGAGGACCGGGAGGAGAGGGACGCCAGCGACTGGGGCGTGTCGTGGGAGCGCTTGGCTTTGCTCTGCGGGTCCGGGCCGAACGCCGAGCATTCCCGCGACTCCAAGGGCAGCACGTAGCGCAGCTGGGCGTCGTGGGGGTCCCCCCCGGCCCCGTCAAGGCGCTCGTACTGGGGGACACCGTAGATGTCGGTGAAGCTGATGGAGCTTAGGGAACCGCGGCTGGACGCCAGCGAGCCCCGGCTGGAGGCTAACGAGCCGCGGCTACTGCCGGACGACACCGTCAGGGAGCTGGCCGACAGGCTGGGATTGGCCGAGGGAGACAGCACAACACAGGAGGTAGATTTAGACCGGGTGTAGCAACGCGCACGCGCGCTTCACCACTCATCTTGTTTATCTTTACGCAGCTTTAGTAGACAACAAAACATTAGCTTCACCTCTGCCTCAAGTTACTTGTGTGTGTGTGTTTTATGTGGAACTTAGACGTCGCACTCTCAATGATCGGCAAGCTCGCGCACGTACGCACGCACACATACCTACCTACAGGATGCCTTTGATTGTCCAATAGGAAAGCCAGAATTGAGACAAACAATGTGTGACCTTAATCATATATTTTGAGACAGATCATTAATCCAAAAGTATTACAGATTTTCAAATAGTTCGTTACAACCCTACTGATACATAAATACGCATGTACTCAAGTAAATAAATACGTGCTGCAGCCAGAGATAAAGAACGGCCCACACCTCTTGAGCTGCGAGTGCAGGTAGGTAGTGATGCGAGTGGCTTCCTCCAGCTGTCTGAGGAGGACGTTCCTCTTCTCCTGCAGCAAGATCCTGTCACAAACCAACAGCACTGCATTAAAGACCCACCCAGTGACCTGTCAGCTTCCCTGGCTTTGTTTGGGTGGTCTATGGGTAGATCTGGCCCGGGTGGCTTTTAGAGCGTGCAGGGGTCCGTATCAGTGAAAGACAGTGGCTTCATCTTATGGGCTAAATGTGGGCATGTGGGCACCCGTATTTACCATCTGATAAATTAAAAGACTAACAGATGGTGTGATAGTGAACACGCAATACATTTCAGTATTACATTTCACAATGTACAGTACATTTACATACAATTTGTATTTTTGTATTACTATTATTAACAGGTTTTACACAACAACAACAAGTGGAGCTCATAGCTACTGCTAACCCCCTCCCCTTCCCTGACTCACCATTTCAGCATTTATCATTTGACAGCTCACGTTTTAACAAAGAAACTACACTTGGTGGCTGAAACCCAGCCCGAGACTGACTCTCACCTCTGATTGGCCCCCTGTCTCTGGGAACCATGTGCCCTCTGCACCTCCTCCTCCAGCCTCCTGCGCTCCTCCTCCAGCGGCTGCAAGGTCTCTGGGGGATGCTGCTGCTGGCTGACCAGGCTGAGCTCCTGCAGGAGAGCTTCTTTTTCCCGCAGCAGCTGCATGAAGTCTCGGTCGCGGTCCGCCTCGGCCCGGCCCGACCAGCTCTCCCCGTCCAGTTGTGCTAGCTGGTGCTGTATGCTCTGCACTCTGCAGGGGGGAACAGTGGCGACAAACAAAGGCAAACGTTGGCAAACATGTTCGCGCAGTGTAGTGTTTGCGCTGAGTATGCTGCAAACGTTTGCAGCAAACGGTCTGCGGAAGAAGCGGTCTGCGGAAGACGTTCTGGGTGAATACACATACATTAGATGCTGGACTATGGGCTACTGTTTGTACTGTGTACAAAACTTTCACATTTTAAAAAGTTAAAAGTAAACGCGTTCGCCTCATTTTGCCGGATTTGTACGCACCTCTGGTTGCTTAATGGTAACAACCCATTCATAGGGTTGAGAAGAACCACTTGGTTTAAACAATAAATGTCACCACATTGCCAAGTCAAACATCGTCCATAGGGCCTTCAGCTAACATTTGACAGAGTGTATTTCCAAGTGAGTTTGTTGTGGTAATATCACCTGCACTTAAATACACATCGTGTGCATTTACAGTGCGACCACAACTCTTCTTAGGCCAGTCAGTGTGCCAGATTAACTCTTAAGTGAGGGCTGAGACGTGTCCTAATGACAGTATTCAGTCTAGTAATTTCTACCTGGGCTGCACCAGTGCATCAGCGTGTGTCTTTCCAGGTGTGTGTGTCCCATGACAGCGTTCAGACAGAGTTAAGGGAGAGCGTGGGTCTTTGGCTAGGATAAAATAACTGTATTTATGCGTGTTGGATTTCAGACAGAGTGACTCAGGCACAGAGCATTCAAGTTTCCATAGGTCTCCCCTCTCTGTCCCCCCCCCCCCCCCCTCCCTACACCCCAATGCCTCCCCCTCAACCCCCTGATGTCATGGCTGGCATTGCTGTTGCTGGGTCGCCATAGTGACATGAATCTTGTAAAAAGACAGTGTGGAGCCAGCCGCATAAACACGGTAACTCCTGTGGATTCAGTCTTAACATTTCTGCAACATCTGCACAGAGGCTTGAGCTTTATGGTACGTTCAAAAGGCACCTTTCTGGATTGACTACTGTAGCTTTGATTTAGTCAAAACATAATGAAGACTGTAGTTTCTACATTCTGGCCGGGGGATATATTTAACCAAAACATATACGCAAGGAGATTTGTGGAGTGGCATGGAATGCACTTAGGTGGGTAGCGGGCTGTCTCTTTGCCTGCGTACACAAAGGCAGCACACAGTCAGCAGCGTGGCTGGGGGAACGAAATGTGACCACCCAGCTCATTCCACTGGCCAGACATCGCTCTGCAGCGACACTATTCATAACACGTCGTCCCACCAAAGAACCTGCCCTGCAGGCTCACGTGGTCAGCGGGACACTGTGTGTACTAATACTACAGAGGAACACCTAAATACACTCACTTTTTCTTGGCTTCCTCGTACTGCCAGTTGAGTTTGACTTTGTCCACCAACTGCAAGGAGTCTTGAGAACCGTACTAGAAAAGATAAGGCATTTTCTTTACACATTACTTTGTTGTACATACATACAGCAAATACACACAGCTCACTGTTATTTTCAAACAGAACAAACAACTGCTCAGGTGAGTGACCGCCATGCATGCAAACATCATCATCATCATCATCATCATCATCATTTTGGCTTCAACCACAAGGGCAGTTCTGGACACAAACAAGAAGCATAGCTTCCAGCTGCCAGATGGACTGCAATGCACTAGAAAGGTAGGAACACTGGAATGCCCATTGCCGACTGACCTCTCCCATGATGTCCGTCTGACAGCCAGTGTCACAATACTGCTGCAGGGATCCAGTGCTGTTTGACACCTCGTTCACTGTGTCGCCTATGGACAAGCTGCTTTGGAAGTTCACCGTCAGCTTGGCCAGGCTCTGTGTGACACCATAAATACAGTGTACAGAGATACATTCATGATTAAGTGTGTGTGTTTTATGTATCAATATAAAACGGGAAACCACAAGAATATTCCATCATATAGTATAATTCAGCTATAAAATGCAGCTTGGAATATTTCAACAAAGTTGTACCGTGCCTATTGTTGCGCTACACGTATTTGCAAAAATGGTGTGTCTTCACCTGAATGAGGTCCTGCCTCTCTCTCTCGCCTGTACTGATGGCCTTCTTGATGCTCCGCAGCTCACTGAATATGGCCTGAGCCTCATCCAGTTTATAGTTCGTTTGACTGGAGGACATCTTCCTGTCAATCCTGAATCAAACACACAACACAACAACAGTTGGGAAGGCATGTTATAAGGCTAAAACTGAATGCAAGTTTAGCTAGAATTCTGTCAAGTGCTTTTCCACAATATTCAAAACGTGTGTCAATATGTCAAAATTAGACTGAGACATATTTATAGTTCTAGTGTCAACATGTGTTTAGTTAGTGTGTTAAAAATGTTAAGTGTCATTAATATGGTATCAAGCTTTTTGGGCTCTCAGTATAGTACATGTTGTGCTTGAAGGTGAAGTTATGTTTATCTTTGTGGTAGGGCCAATCCACTTCATTACATGTTTACTGTAATGCTTAATTTCTTCTGGTCTCTAGAATGTAATGCTATTTCTGAACCTGTTGTAGAGCCATTAATCATTAAACCAGTATTTATTCTAAAATAGTAACTTACTTTGGATTTTTTTTATTAACTAATATAGTTATTTTTGCTATTAGTAGTGTAATTAGTGTTCATAAATCCCAATGAAGCCAACAGTGCATTAAATATGAGGCCTTGGATTTGCTGATGCAACTATTCTTCTTTCCCAACCAATAACAGGATGCTCTGTATTGGGACTCTGCCATTGACAAAGATATGCCTAAACATTGTTACCAATGTGTCAATATGAAGTGCTATACTGTTTGAAAATATACTGTAGTGTATATAGTGTACTGTAATAGTGCTGCTGGATTGAGTTGAAAATATTCCCACTCATGAAATGAGACAATTAAGTTATTAAGGCCACATCGTACATTTGACAGAGTAGCAACAACGTTGACGGTGCCTTCTCTCCGCGAAACACAGGGCAGTTAGAAATTAACATAAAATATATACTATGATTTATCTGTTAGAAATATACTGTAAGTGATTACGTAATTAATTGAATCTCAACACAAATACGTTTACATGCATCCTCATCATCATTAATACAAATTTGCACATATTTCTCATGGTGTTTATGATCGTTTACATACTTTCAGGCTGTTTTATGCCATTATTTTATGAGAACTGGTTCTTGTAATAGAGATGCAAGCTACTAACATTCTTTTATTGTTTCTTAAGGGTCAAAAAGGTTGAGCGGCACTGATTTACAGTAGACTGTGTGTGTGTGTGTGTGTGTGTGTGTGTGTGTGTGTGGTTTCTGGTGAAAGGGGATCTGAGGGAGATATGCGGTGCCGTCGCTGCCTGCATGCCTCCTCCATCACCAGGCCTGGCACATGGCCCTGCCCTCACCGCAGCCCGCTTCCCTCGCCCTCCGCTAACAGCAGGTACTGTTCCACCGCGGACCCTGACTCTTCCTCATAACACAAGCACCGCTTTGTTCCCACCCCGCTGCCAGGGCCTGGCAGTTTATATGCTTAGCGCAAAACGGGCCATTCTCCAGTCCTTAATGTCATGGCAACAGGCACATTTACTACTAGGAGAGAAAGTAAACAAGCTGTTGATACGTTGTTATGCTCATGAACAAAATCATGTTTCAATGTGTTTCACATCCTTTATATCACAATATAGGATGGCTGCCTGAAAAGTATAGCTTTCTTTTTGAGACACTCGCTCCGCAAACAGAGCACGTCTGAATGGAATCATAAAACCACAAGCAGGGAAACCCACAAGCCACTCTATTGCTCATACGCTGTCCAAAACCTGGGAATATAACGCTGACGGACTTCATAAAACAGCAGAGCTAAAAAGAAACACAGCAGATAAAAGACAACTCCTGAATGTTCCTATCAGATATAGTGTGCCTGATAACAGCAGGGTGCAGGAAACTATTAGCTAGAACAGCTGAGACGGACAAATAATAGCCGTAGGCTCCCCTTGGCCCTCAACCCTGCTGTGTAAACCCATAAGGAACAATAGCAGGCAGGGAGGCGCTCACGCAAACCCACATGGCGCACGTACCCCACAGTCAAAACGCCCAACACGAGAAGGAGGAACGCACACATTCTTTGTTACAAGCCGAATATTCTCCCTGCTATTCTGGGAATCACTGAAGTTGTGTATAATCTAAAGAGATAAGGGCTCCTGCCAGGGCTCAGGAAGTGCAAAGGAATTTGCTGCCAGATATCTCTTGTGTTTTTGAAACAGCTCTCAAGAAACCCCCCCCCTCCCTTCCCTATGCAGAGCAACTTCCTGTCCGGGGGCCAAGCCTTGGCTCCCTGCGCTCCTCTGCTGCATCCTCTTCCTGAAGGCGGAGTCTCCCTTTTCCCTGCATAACTCTCTAAAACGCACTCCTCTTCTGAGAGAGGCAGGGCTTCTATTTCTAACACAGTGCAGAGCGGCTACCAAATGTTCCCATGGCAAAGTTAGAGAGGGGGCGGGAAAAGGGGGAAGGAGGGGGTCGACAATAACAACAACAACAAAAAGGCCATGTGTAAACACATGTTTACGTCATGTGCAACATGCTAGGCACGTCAGAAATCACGCTGAACTAAAGCACCTCTGCTCTTTTGAAAGGCCACTAAATAACTTTTATTGACGACTTTACTTTGTTTTGCCTTTGCTGGTCTAAATGTGGAAATTGGATGGCTTCTTTGTCGGTAATTCTTGTATAAGTGAAGGCATTAAAAAAAAATGTGATAATTGTAAAAGATTGCATCGAAATTCCTGTGTGACTCAAACCTACATGGTATGTCACCACAGAGAGTATGTGGCAACACTGCACTGCAAAGAACACTCACCAAAAAAAGTCAACTTGAAATAAGTGCATCTGTCTGCCAAATAGTAAGACATGTTTGCCTGAACAAGTAAATCCATATTAAATCAGTTCGGACAGTCTTGCAAAGTGACAAAGTAATATAACAAGAAATATGATTTTAAATCTGATTATTACAGCCATTTTAAGTCAAATGCACCTGCCAGGTAGGGAAAAAGTAAACTGTATATAGGAATACAGAAGCAGAGTATAATAAATGTAAGAATGTAAGACGAAGACAAAGACAACTCAATCAAAAGCAAAAGGGAATAAAATGAGGTTAAAGGCCTGTGAAAGGACTGTGGGAGGGCACAGAGTGGCGGAATGAGAACGGTGGCCAAAGAAGGAAGGGCAGGTCTGAGGCCCTGAAGATAAGAACACTCACTCCTGTAGGGTCTCCACTCCCATTTCCTTATACTGGAGCTCCTGCTTCATCTGGGCCAGCTCCTGTTTGAGTCTGCAGAGCTGCGAACACAAGGCCCAACGCAGTTAGCGGCTAGCATGGCACAACCACCAGGCTAAAACGCAGTCACATCTATTCAGACAGGGCAGCACTCAACTTGGCTTTAGACCAGAATGTGCAGAGACATAGGTGCTACAGTGCAGTACTATAGTACAGATTCTGACCAATGCATGTTATTTACAAAAGAAATAAAAGAATAAAAAGCAAAACTAAGCAGAATAGAAAGCATTCAGTGTAGTCGCCTGTGCTGGCCCATGGCCATAGTGTATCCTGTAGGGGCCACACCCAAAATGGCCCCTCACCCCTGCAAAGGGCCCTACAGGCAGGCGCTCAAGTCCAGCCCGTTGCTCCCTGACTAGTAGTGACTTACCCGCTCTCGTCGGCAATTGACTTCCACCTTTATTTGGTCTGGGTCATATTTAGCATTTGAAGATGAGCCAGAAACCGCTGTGTGTAAAGGAAAGGAGGAAAGGAATAGAGGTGGAGAGAGAACATGAAAGGAAAGAAGAGACGGGAGAGAACAGTTTCAGTTAGTCAGGAGCGATACTCCACTTTTGTGTTGTGACATATTTGACCACAACACAGACAGGAGGAGGTGGCGACAGATCCAGTGTCTTCTGACAGGAAGGCTTGGGTTCAGTACTACAGACGGCGCTAGACCCTGTGCGGCAGATGGCCGGGTATAAACAGGGTGGGGACAGTTAATGGATGGGTGGGGTGAACCGAAACATTCGGTTTGTGTAGCAAACGCAGTGTGTGCGTTTGGATTTTTCCAGGTAACTAAGTGTAATTTTTAAATGTAATTTATGTATTCATTCATTCATTTATTAAAAGGTAAGGTGTTACTGCAACTGATTGGCGCCATTTATGGGTCAGGGGTGAGCACAGAGTACGGCTAGATTTGTGTCTCTTTATCATGAGTCAACATCAAGCAAACATTTTCACAGACTTTTTACATTCATGACCAGCATATAGCAGACACTTTTATCTAAAATTACACACAACTAGTACATTTAAAGCTGAATTAAGTCATACGCCAGTTATTGTAAGCAAGCAACATTCTGTTAGAATAGCAGCAGAACTTAATTAACTTAGCCAATGTTGGCTAACTTAGTTATACCTTTAATTTATTTGATATTAGTCAATCCTCACAGCACGTTTTAGAACTGTTCTGCATGCGTGCTTTATATACATAGGTGCAGTTGTTCAATCATATTCTTGTTTCTCTCATATATACACATCTAATAACGTGACAAGAATTTTAAAGTGAAACTTAACATTTGTTAAACACCTGCTCATCAGATTGTGAGCTACGTATATTGAGAAAGGTTGATCCTTATCTCAATTAGCTAATTAGTTATATTCAACCTCTACTGATTTCTTCTGTCTCAAAATATACGTATCAATATACGTATATATAATATAAATCTACTTTTCACCCTTTATGCAGACCATAACGACTCAGCGTTCCATGCAAGTCAATGAAGTCATGGATTTCACAAAAATATTGCCCATTATTTCTCTCTGGGGGCGTTAATGTGTATATTTAATATATAACATGAATTCCCAAGTACCTACAATCAATCTCAGGCCACAATATTATTTCTGCAGCAACCTGTTTTGAGGTAAATTGACTTTGTATCAGGCCATGCATGGTATATGTTGCTGTCTGGGCGCTGCTTAAGTCAGCCTCCACAGTAAAATGTTGTTAGTGACACGCCCACTTAAAGGTACAGTCAGTTATTGCAAGCTAATACCCTTTGTCAAATTCAACAAATACTGTATACCTACTTACCGTTCTCTGTGCGTGTTGAAAAGACTATCCAATACTTCTACACAGCCCTGGCTACATAAATAGCAACATAAACAAAGTGGCGAACGCCGCTCGTATCAACAAAGCCGCAGCACCACGCTTTGCTTCACAATGCATTACGACGCGTGATGCAGGGAGGACGGCGGAACGATACGGTTTTAATTTGAGCTCGACGTTAGCAAGAATGACTTACCATGCCTTTAAGACACCAAAATCTTTCCATTTGTGTGCCATTGAAATGCATTACAATGCCCCATCTTTGTACAATTATACAATCTTTAGAGCAAACTGGTCTACAATCTGGTTCACTCCGGAAAATTGACGACGTTGCTAGTTAGGGCCGGGAGAGAGGGGGCTGCCAGTGTGTCTTACCGCTGAGGAGAGAGCGGCTGTCCTCCTCAGAGAGCTGGTGGAACAGCAGCATCTCCTGCTGAGCCAGCTCCAGGCGCTGCTGCTTCACCAGGTACATCTCCTTCTTGGCATTGAGGGCGTCCTGGGCAACCACCAGGTACTCCTTCAGCATGCACTCCTGCTCCTGCCGCCATTGTGTCCGCGGGTTCTCGATCTGGGTGGTCTCTGACCGAGGGTTTTAAATAAAAAGGAAAATGTCATTCCCCTGTCTGTCTGGATGCATGCAGGCATACATGCATGCATATATAGATTATTATCATCATCATCATTATTATTATGCAGGTTTCTTGACATCACAACAAAGACCTTGTAATATTCTGTGAGTCTGATTAACACACCATGAGTCAGACCACGGGGAATAAGCCATGTGAGAAGCATTTCATGTCCACTTGCTTTAAAACACAAACGGAACAACACATTCTGTGCCTCCCGGTTCACAACCATGAGATGGATTATCAAATGCCAGACCAGCATAAAAATACACAATGTAGATATACAGTAGGCAGATGTAGCAGGAAGAATAGGGAACAAAACTCCAGCTCCACTCAACAACCGATCTGAGAAGACAAGCACACAGGATGTACGGGGCCTGGGTTCTGGCCTTCCTCTTTATAAATAGGCGTAGGACCTGAATGTCTTCCAAAGCCACAAAGAAAGTTTTTGCTACTCGCCTACAGATTACAATTAAGGATATAATTCAGATATAATATACCTCATTACACCCGGTGTTTAATTCGGAAGAGGGCTCTTAAATTGCTTTGATCTCAGACTAGGGCTGCTCAATTATGGAAAAAGTAATAATCATGATTATTTTGGCTAATATTGAAATCACGATTATTTAATATGATTACTCATTGACTTTGTAAAGACTTTGCATTTACTGCACCTAAATAGTGAAACAAATGGACAGTGAAAACAACTTGTTGAACAAATGTTCAACTGTGAAATGTCTCTTAATAATTTTCATGTTGATATTTCACGTTCACCCTGTAATGGCAGAAGGTGAGCATGTGCCTGCCATTCAGAACACAATACAAAAAGAATTAAGAGCTTACTTGCAAAACGTAACAATTGTTTTTCCTCGATTTCCTCGCACAGCCCTCTCTCAGACACAGCTGGACATTATCTAATGAGACTTTAATTGGATGAAACTAACTATTCAATACCAGAGTGCATTTTGTTGAGTCTAAATCTCCCTCATTGCAGAACAATAAACATCCTTCAAAAAAACGATTTGGTCCTTGGCCCCAAAGATAACCCTTCTTTCCTCAAGTGTCATGAGAAAGATTCTACAACATTTCAGGTATCTTGCAATCAGATAAATAGGCCAAAGGGGAAAGCGTGACTGGGGGAAAAGCTGTGGTACCACAATGCTGCATAATCTGCAGAGGTAGGGCACAAGCAGGAGACAATGTAATGATTCAGAGCATGCTGGAGACGCTGGTCGATTCAGCTGTGACACACACAGTCTCAAAAAAACTGGTCAGTGAGAAAATGTCTCTGAGGTTAAAAGGAAGCATTTGTCAGAGAAGAAAAAGAAGAAAAGAAAACGCACGTCACCACCTTAATTGATTAAATAAATGTCATAAACTGCTAGTTTTACTGTTTTCTTCCAACAATTGACTTTCTGTCATAGTATGCTAATGCACAATAAATACAAATAAAGACAGTGGTTCACAAAGTGTGTGTGTGTGTGCGGGGGGTATAATTTTTTTAAACAATTAAAAATAGCATGTTCTACATAATTGTTTCTACAAAATATTATGTTGTTGGCGTATTCTGCTTCTAGCCTATTAAACTTACTCTAAAATAATATTAAAGCTATTGGTTAAACCACATTCAGGGATAGTAGGTGTCACAAGTCTCTGGCACTTATGAGGGTCATGGGATAAAACATTTGAGAAGCCCTGCCTTAAAGTATAAATGTGTGTATTAGTGTATCATTTTGATATGTTAACTAAAATGGCAACAAAGAAGAGCAGATGCATGTACTCACTGTTAATGTGGTCGATGTAGTAAACACCTACTTGCTGGTCATATACCACCTCCCATCCCAGAGGAAGCTCATCTCCAACACAGTCAGCAAATGTCAATGGTTTGGTGATCCTGGGAGAACAACGCAACATTAATGTAAAGGAATGCAAACAACAAGTTAGAACTCCGTTCCAGTTCAGCCCTTGTTGGTGTGTAACCAGTTTTCTTTTTTCTACAGTGTGGTCCTGCGTTTTCATTATGTTTTATTTCAGTTTTATTTGATGGCTGAAGTTGACATCACTGATCAACAATAAACATAAATAACACAAAACCAAAACATCAGTTTAAAAATGACAGAAAGCAAAACATGACATCCCCAAAAGAGTGGGCCATTTTCATAACTGTATCACTTGATAGGAATTCACAGTGATCAGAAACAAATGCAACAGTATCTGTTGACCAACTTGCTACCAGAGGACTGTAAATCTACTCACACACAAAGTGGGCATATTTACAGAAGCTAAACCTGGACTGTGACATGATTTGTTGTAAACTGCTTTCCATAAACGCAACATTTTGATGACAGCGATTCATTTAGTAACTGGCTGATTACCATAAATCAGCTGAGACAACAGGCCCGGCAGCAGTGACCTCTGCTGCCCCAGTATGCCCACAATGCAGACAGTGCACCAGGCCTTATCCTGGCTAGGTATGCGTACAATGAAGGGACTGCCCAGAGAACGTAGATGACGCATTCTCCACAACATTCCTAAGGAGCGAGACAGACAAAGTGACTCTCTTCTCTCTCACTCAAGACTTTGAGATCGTAGCTATTTATTTTTCTGGGCTTCAATGACAGACTTCGGAAGTGGACAGCTTGAGCAGTCATCACTCATGTCTTGTCTGTTAAAAATGCCAAGTCTATAAGCAAAACATCAGGCTAATCCATTTGTTTTTGCTACACACAAACAAAACAGTTCTGAATACATTAAATCATTTTAAACAGTACAGTATGTGCTACTGCTTGTATCATAACCACGCTCAATGCAATGCTAACAGCAGTTATGTATTATTTGCTTCACTGGTATTAGCCACGGTTTGTGGCTACCAAGCAGGAACCTCTGGTGCTGAGGAATGAATTAAGTGCCAAAACCTGCAGTTCATCGAATGGCCACTTGAGGCTGGCTGCAAAAGGTAGTCATTCCCCATAGACTCCAATGTTAAAATGTCTGATTTTACAGAAAAAATAAACATGTTTACAGCCTGGTTCAAAAATCGGGTTTGGTTTGTACAGCTCCCTATTCATGACAACTATACGGGGACAGATTAACTGATCAAAATATATTGGCAATACATGTATCCCAATATAATAGCTAGGGGACATTACTGGCAGAGTGAGGTACTGCATGTGGTGTTTTATATCTGTTCGAAAATGTTTGTCCATTACAATCTCTACAAGCGCCGGTTGAAGCAACAAGTTTGCACAATATCAACCTTGTTTCAAGATAAACATGATTTATTCACGGTGTCAAGGATAACTACTACAGTACAATCCTAAAGTGTAAAAGCGACATCTCTGATTGGTGGAGCTGGCTTTCCTTGCGATACCATCCTGATATCGCAAGCTTTATTTGGAGCTTCGGAGCTGTTCGAAACTGAGAAGTTCGGTGCTCTGTTACTATGGAAATGTTTAAAACCCTGTGAAATCATGTCGGCTAGTGAGTATTACTAGCTGAAAAGTAGGATTGTTTATGTTACAAGTATAAATAATATGAAAACTACACTACACTATTGAATTGGTATAATATTCACAATATGATAACTAATTAAGAACCAAGGAAGAATAAGCATTTTCTGAAATTTCCAATGTGTTATGGGATGCGCAGTTCCTTCACTATTTCAATATGTTATGTACACAATCATGTACCTTTGCCTTTTTTTCATTTTGATCAAATATTTTTTTTCTCCCAATCAAATGGTTTATGGTCACAATAATTCTTGTAGCTGGATGGCATGGTTACAGGCTTAAAACACAATTGAGAAAATTAATGAGAATTTTACTTCCAGCACCAGAGCCCCCAAAAAAGTGGCCAGTCACTGTTACGCTCCATTACCCTCGTGCATCAATATGACCCTTGTGTGCCCAACACCCTGTCGCCTGGTGTGTGGTTTGTCCCTCCTTGGACCGTATACGCACCACTGCTGACCAAGAGAAGCCTGCCCTGACATTGCTGTTCTGAGATAATCAGTTATTTGTTTCACCTGGAAGTATGTTTTGGCTCATTGGCGTATATGTGCTTAATTGAGGTGCGCCTTATGGGATCACAGCGGTCACTAAAAATGGAGGGAACAAGACAATAAACTTTGCCAAGCCATGTAATGTCAGAGCCAAGTCTGGTAATGAGCTGCCCTCCAGCTGCCAAGACGGGGGGGGGGGGGGGGGGGTAGAAGAGAGAGAGAGAGAGAGAAAATAAGCATCTCTTAGAGAAGATCTGATTGTTTTAGTTCATCACAGAGTCTTATGACACTGGCCTCAGTACTGCAGAGTCGTGCTTTGCTCTTGGGAGACTTTGGAACCACTAGACAGTATTTCCACTGATAGCACAGTCCTCTGGCGAAATAGAGTGGCCTGTACCCAAACTATTTATGCTAGAGGACAGCTCTGCAAAAATAAAGTTAGCCTGTAGACACGGTATATTCACTACAACTAATAATGATTGCTTTTCCACTATGGAAACACTGTAAACACAAAATGAAAAGCTATATTACACCTGACATTCCCTAACCTCAGTGTTAACCATCTCATGCATACCAACAACAATAACAGAAACAGATGATTAATGCTGGTATTTTAACATTTTACACCGTGTTAAAATTTCTATTTGGGCTGGTTAAGCCGTCCGAAATAGAAAATTAGTAACATTGATACAATCTCAACCGCTTTCAGCTGTGACCTGAATGGTAGTGAATTTAGGAGCTTAGGGGCTGCAAGCTTGTAACACCTACCAGCAACATAGTTGTCAAGACATTTGCTAATTCTATTATAACCTGTGCTGTTTTTGGTTGGGGTATTTCCATCTAGAGCGGGCCCCCTTTGCCGGGCAACTGGGCGTTGCATGGGAAAGGCATGTGAAACTGGGCTAAACTGGGAAGTCTGGCCTGCAGGATGGCAATGTCTGGCTATATCCACAGCCTCAAACTTCTAGAGTAGCTTTTCCCACTGCAAGTCAGGATGCGCAAAAACGATCTCTCCGCTCCTCCATCAGAATGTTCCACTAAATCTAAGGCTATTCATTTTTTACACTAATCATAGTAGCCAGGAGGCAGGGTTTTAATATGTCACTCTAACCATCAGATGATGTGCACATGCTAGGTACTGTATGTCAAAGTTGATCTGTGCCACTTTCATCCTGTGACACGATCACGCCAGGTCATTTTATGCATCAAACCACCGGGCTGCTCTAGTTGAAGCACCATGTTTTAGTGTGATATTTCAATCATCCAGTGCTAGTTTAGTTATTTCAAGGGAATAAATCACCCTTTAGGTATGAGTCTTTTTTTACATCATACTGAGACAACAACTGCTGAGGTCTAGAAATAATAATTGTGGCTTGACCTCTAAATGACAAGCATTGCATACACTGTGACCAAAAAAAAAAAAAGAAAGATGATTTTTACTACAGCTTGACAGATAATAGACTTTTGGGTACCAGGAAAAGGTGCTGTATTTTTTTTCTTCTTAGAATAACCCACCTACTTGAAGCTGTAAGATGCATGACACAGCTTCTCAAATATGATTTACTATATGTCAATATATTGGTCAAAATATACAGCTGATAACATATCTACTGTATACTGCATGTCGATATTAAACAATACCATCATCAACACGCTGATATATATCCAACAGGCTCCAATATTTAGTCACATATGGGCACGAAGCAATGACATATAGTCCAATTGTTAATTCCACTAATATACACACACACACCACAAATAACACATTCCATTATGGTTTCATGGTCACACCAGCCCTGTGCGAGCCCTTCTTTAGACAGGGATGAAGCCTCCGGAAAAAGGGCCACAAGTGTTGAGTTAAAGATTCCATTCTAGATTTAAAAAGAAACGTGAAAACAACTTTGGGAGGAATGTAATTTAAGTCCACCCTCTCCAGTAATGGTGGCAGCATTTCAGCGTGAAGTAGGCAGCTGCCAACGGCGGACAGACAGACATCCGCTCCTCCCTTAATGTTCAGAATCCCATGGAAATAGGTTTACTATAAGTAGCTGGCAAATGACAGTACACATTTAGCTGGTGTCTGGACACATGGGAAGGGCCTGCCAGGCAATACAGTCTATTGCCTGGCGCCTATACTGTGACAACGGACAGTATGGAACCTTCATACCATATTGGGTAGGGGCTACATAAGGTATTGTGAGGCCTGCGCGTGCTAGCATAATTTAAGCAGTGTCTATAGAGTTTGATGTGAAGTACCATACTTGCTCACTGTAGTATCCTGTGACATATTTTCCATATTTACCATATTTAACATTGAACCATAATAAATACACAGAGCTTAAACAATCCCTTTGCTCATAAAAAGAGAATTACAAATACCTGTTAATAATAATAATAATACCTATATGTATCATGTACAATACTAACTGTATACTACTAATTGTAAACAGTACATACGAACAATATAAGTACAACTTAAAAATATAAGCAGTTTTCAGAAGGCCAGTGATAATTATTCAGGGGGCTCCAATTCCACTTTGTGCAATTTACTTTATTACTCGTTACTACTACTAACATTATTGCTACTATATTGAAGCAGTGAGTGACCCACTTTGTCCCTTCATAAAAAAGAAAGACACAGTTCGAATGCATGTTCATAGCCTTCCTTCACCTAAAAAAGAAAATGTAAAAGAGCCATCATATTGAAAACACTGGGAGAAGCAAAATAGCAGCATGTGCATAACCTTTTGGTGCTGGAAACACAGCTCACCCTTTCCAGAATAATTGAATTTGGTGTGCTTTGTGACTAAGCATAAAGGCCTCCCTTTGCGAAGCGGCAAGCCAGCAGCGGCACTTGCATAACAGAGCTAATAATGGAGGCCTAGAGGGTCCAGGATGGAGAGGAGGAGGCAGGCAGGCAGGCAAACAGACACGTGGGAACTGCCTCTGTCCTGCTGCATTGTCTGGGAAAGCTAACAGGCAGAGCCCCCAGGCATTAGTGTAGGCATGCCTCGCATAACCCTCATTCCACACTAGCAAAAAGTTAGAAAGAAAAAAAAAAAAAAAAAACAGCAAGCTGTAAGTGCCAGGCCCGAGCTCTGTTCCTTCATCCTTTAAGACAGTGGTGTGTGTGTGCATGCTTGTGGAAGGAAGGAGGGGGGGGGCTTACTAAACACAATACTAGAAGGATATCTAACTATGCCTTGTGTGATTTACTGCAGTAAACATACGCCAAGAGGCAACAAGATTCCCTTAATCAGGATTTACATACATTCTAACTTTGTCATTTACAGATCATGAGTCAATGCACCTATGCACCTAACAAGGAGCGATTCTGAGCTGCAACGTGCCGTGTGCTTAACAGGTACTAACTGCATTTTAAGTATTCAAATTCAACTACTTTTTTGGAAAATCTTGTGTCTTTATAGTAGTTTATTATATATTTTTCTGGTCGCGAGTCAAATTTTTGGAGGTCATAGGTCAAAAGGTTTGAGAGTCATGCTACAGTGGTTTCCTATGTGACTGCATAGTGCATTCAGATTAATATACCAATCCTTTTCACTACATGCTGTATGCAGGTCCAACTCAAACTGTGGCCACAAGACACTGGATAGGCTCTGGACCATTGGAAATTAATATACTGTAGATGTAAGATAAATTACACTCACACATTAAACATTAACAGAGGGTCAATGAGAGTATGTATGTATGTATGTATGTATGTATGTATGTATGTATGACCAATGCAACGCCTCCTTTCCTTGGCTTGTGGATGTCATACTCCGAATACTAGAAATGATTAAGATATGAATCTGTAACAATTCACTTTTTATATGTAAAAGCTACCATACAATTCAAATGTATTAATTTATCTGTTGCTATTGACTTCAATATACCATTCAAACTGAGCTTTTCAGTGTTTCAGAATACACTAATATTATGGCATTTTGTGTCTGTAACAAGCTTGACCAACTGTCATTTACAACAAATATATTAAGTATGTCAGATGTTGTTTTATAAAACACTTATTTTATTATAGTGAATGTACATGTAAATTATTTAAACAATCAATGAAGAAAAAAAAAAGGGAAAAAAATGTGTTTGAGTCATGAAAATATACACATGTTGTAAGAATCCTATCAGCTTTACATATAGTTTATCAATTTTGGGAGGAGGGGCCTTCAAGATGAGATTCTCTCATGAGGTATGCTGCTACTTCATTCCTGATGTACCAAACTTAATCTGACCTACACAGTATCACGTTGCATAGTCTTCTTTATAGTACATATTGCATTTATATATTATTTGTGTGTATGCAAAAAAAACTAAAAAACAACTAAAAAGTACAGTTTCTGAGTATTGTGAATATCCGTTTATCCCTCATAACACAACATAATGTAAATACTGTAAATCCTTGTAATCTTCTGAAATCTGCATTGAATGCCTGATTGAGCCCATTCTGGCTTTGTGAAATCCCAGTCCCCACAAAAGCACATCCTTGCAGCTTTCCCAGTGGCCCAAGAAGCATTCCTCACATATTTTTCTAAGAAATTTCTAAGAGGTGTAGTTTCTTGCGCCCTATAAATTAGTACTTTTTTTGTTCTAAAGTTCAAAGGGATTTAACTGATACAAACTAGGCCTATAACAATGCCTAATTCCAATAGCCTACATGTGTTATTTGAATTATAGTTGGGAATAAAATAGTAACATTTCATGTTAATTTCTGAAACAGAAAATGTTAACTGAAAGCCTGACATTGGTCGTACTACTGACACTGGTATGTTAAAAATGCAGGTTTCCAATCAAGAAAGAGGATAGGATTAGCCTACTAAACAATCAGGTTACCATACTGTTGTAGGATATGTGAAAGCCTGTCAATGTTCAATTGGCTTTAGTAGCATAATAATGGTCTCTGCTCTCTAGACATTTGTTATAATAAATCCTATTGTCCTATGTTCAGCATTCACAGAAATAAATACTTAATTATAACAACACATTATTCCCTTGAAACAGGATACCAGAAAGGTCACACGGCATGTTTTATGCTTATTTTAGGAAAACATAGACGCAGAGAAGGTAAACACCATCTGACATATTATCACCATCATGAAAATGTCCTATCTACACTTTCATGTTTACATCCAGCTTGTGAATGATTCGAGGAGGCCAGCTTGCTGCCAAATATCGATGAATCGTTGTCAGCTGACCGTTTATCCACCACGAAGTGTGCAATAAAGCCTAGCAATTTGAAATAGACTAACTTTACATGACCTGAGAAATAAGTAAGTAAAATAACCATAGCGTTTAACTTTGTTATTGGTGTCGTCACCCTCGCAGTCGCATATTCGTGGGAAAAACAAGTTAAACTTGAGACGTTGAGGGACTTGTACTTGACTTCTACTTTTTTGAACTCGCAAAACTCGTAAGCACTGTGAGCACACAACATACCTATCTCTGGGATCAATCCACGAAGTTTGCCGAGTGTTGTGATCAATAAAAAACACTCTGCCATCAAAATCCCGTGCTTCTTCCCAGCCCGCGGGCAGCGGCAGCTCCGAGCTTTCTCTCCGTTTACTGGTGCTCACCCACGGCATAGCGCTGGGATGGTGAGGGGGTTGTTGCTGACGCCAGACCCCCTGCCCTTTTACACCGAAATGTTAATCTTCACAGCATTACAAACTGTCTTTTCGTTTAGAGACAGAGAAACGAACGCTCTGAAAAAGCGCGCTGTTAAAATCAAGCACTAAGGATGCATCAACTTTTGCAAAAAAAAATATCGCTCTACTCTCACTATCCTCGGTCCTCCATGTTCGCCTGTTCGACCATATTTCATTCCATCGTGTCCATATTCGGGCATAGGAAATTTGCATAAATTCCGCTCGGGAGAGAACGTACGAGTGAGCGAGTTTCTCCGTCCAATAGGAAGGCTCGTGTCAAGGCCACGCCAAAGAGATTGATCTCGAACAACCAAGGCGCGTTATTGGAGGTGATACAATTTTAATAATGTTCTGTTTTACTGTAGTGTTGTAGGCATAAACTATATACATAACATATTGTCCTACCAACCAGCCATAGTTGTTGTAGGCTAATATACATGTTCTAGCTAACATATGTCATAAAATAGCCTATAGTTAGATTTGCCTACTGGACTGCGCCCGCAGGAAATAATCATACAGTATGTTGACGGAAACATTTGCTCTCTCACATTCCCTCACAAAAACACGTTGGCCACTATAACAGCATTTCCATAATAAATGTTGTTTTTACATTGCTCCCCTCTCCGCGATCCAACAGCGCCATCATATGTTTTTAATAAATCATTGATATTCCCACTATGGAATGAGAGTTTTCCTGAACTCTTTCATTCACATGACAATTGATCATCTGGCCAGGGGTCTGCAACCACATATCAAAAGAGCCATTTGACGCCCATAACATTTTATATTTATCTGTCTGGAGCCGCAGATAAATATTATACTAAGTTAGACTATAAACATTACTAGTAGACCTAAATGAGAGTTAATTCACGTTTTCCCCAGGAGTGATTTTGAACCGGGGGCCAATGAAATGCATGCTAGGGGGGTGCGGGGGCATGGGCTTCCGCAATTATATATATTTTTAAATATAGCACTTAAATTACAATTTCTGGTGACAAAATATACAAAATACGCCCAACTACTGTGCACTCACAATTTTGAATGGACTAGATCCATTTGGATACTGGTGAAATCAAAGGACACAGGCTGGCAAAACCTAGATAAAGTTCTATATTATGTTTGTCAAAGCCACAGGGAGCCACTGTAGAGGGAGCCGCAGGTTGCAGACCCCTGATCTAGGCTATACGAGCCACTATATTCCTAACACCTCTCGTAGATTAATTGTGTTTATCGAGAAGATATCACTCCGAGTTTATGATAGCGATTACTTTTACTATTACACGTAAAGCAGTTTTTTAACCTACGTATAGTGTAGGCTACCGGTATTCTTCAGAGCAAATGGTGCATGAGTGCAGGCAGCCCCAGCAGCCAAAATAGGCTATTAATGGTTTTGTTCATTTTTTAACATTTAAATAAACATCGTGACAACTGACAACAGCAGCTATGCCTATACATTTTATTTATTTATTTTAATATTTTTATTTATTGTAGGCTATTTCATTTTTTTGGAATAGGCTGTGCTTATACGATACCTTTTTGATTACCATCCATCCATCCATCTATCCATCTTCATCCGCTTATCCGGAGTCGGGTCGCGGGGGCAGCAGCTTCAGCAAGGGACCCCAAACTTCCCTTTCC
>JAODTR010000019.1:866734-888463 GCA_025399935.1 Amblyopsis rosae
TATACTATACTATATAGTATACTATACATATATATATATACACACATATATATATATATATATATATTTACACATATATATATATATATATAAATTTTTTTTTTTTAACCTTTATATTATATACTGTCAAAAAATACAGTGAAAGTCCAAATGTAAGACAAATTGTACTGTAATGTTAGTGTCACCACACACGTTTACTCTGTGAACAAAGACTAATATACGTATTACATTCAATATACAGTATGCAATATGGACAATGTGTGTCAATATCCGTATGGAGTGTGTGTTGCACTATAAACCCATATCGTCTAATCATACATCGTCGTATCCCATAAAGGCTGCCTGCGTGAGAAACTGCTTGGGCCACACAGACTAAGACACAAACAGACACGTCTACACAGACACAAACACAAACCCCGCCGAATGCCGAGCCATGGCGTACTACTGTACATCGGAATGTGGTGGCCGTGCTTGCCCAGAAAGTCAATGTTTACGGGATTTATGGATCTTACTGTAATAGCGTAACGTAGTAAATCAATGTCTACCGCCGCAAATTTGCCCTCCTTGCCCAAGCAACACTCATAATAATAATAATAAGGCAAGCGTCAACCAGGTGGAGTGGAACACTGATGAACATGACGGAGCTGAGCGTCCAGCAGAGCCGTATTATTCCAGGGTCAGAGACGTCACGTGTGAAATATGGACGCTCAGACGTGGAACGAGGGGGGAAGAAAGGAGAAAGAGAGAACCTAAGGGAGAGACACACAGAGAGAATGATAGATAGATAGATAGATAGATAGAGAGAGAGAGAGAGAGAGAGAGAGAGAGAGAGACTGAGGGAGAATGAGAGAGAAAGAGAGAGAGAGAGATAGAGAATGAGAGAGAGACACTGAGGGAGAGAGAGACACAAAGAGAGAACGAGAGAGAGAAAGAGAAAGAGAGAGAGAGAGAGAGAGAGTTTAATAAAAATAAGTCGTGACAGCCGCTGCCCGCGCAGACTTCTGAAATATGGCACAAGTCGTCTGAGTTTGGAAAACAAACACAGCTATTATTGAGGTGCCAAATGCGTGTATTTATGTATAGGGGAAATCGTCACTCTTTCATTGCTTTCTTTTCCGCCATACAAAACCCACGGAGGAATTACAGTTAGGGGTCCGCGGGGAGATGCGTGTTAATCGAGTAAGAGCATATTATTGCCCTCCGACCAGAGACACGGCTGCCCATTCGTTCTGCTGCCTGCTGAGAGACTAATAGCTAATGCCACTCCTGGGCATGTGAATGAATCACCAGCCGACGTGCAGGATAAACATTATGCTACAGCAAGTAGCGTAAGACCTTTTTCCCTTTACACAGTATATGCTGTATACAGCTAACTCACCAGTTAAATGACAATATTTTATACGTGCAACAATAAACACATGGACATGCACACAACTTGGGCTATAGTTCCCTCCCACTGGTGTAAGTTGTCTAAGCTTTTGGAGGTGTACAGTATGAATGTTATGATTTTGCTCATGCAGAATAAGGGTCCTTAGAGGGTTTGAAAAGTTGCTGTAGTATTTCTAACGTTCTTTGATTATACTCGATACAGTGTGCATACATTTCTGATTGCATATTGCACTTTATTCAGTATGTATTGTGTATAATGTATGTCATGTGTTACTCATTTTATGATGTCATTATATAATATTTAAGTAAATGAAACATTTTCTTGCCTACTGTATGTGTCCCCCCTTACTTTCCTAGTAAGTTTATTTCTATAGCACCTTTCACAGACATGAGGGGGCCACAACCAACTGCACAATAAGAAAGACAGCACATCATAATGCTAATGAAAGCTTGTGAAAGAAGACATGTCTTAAAGTGTCCACAGTATCCACACAGTAGCTCTCAAGGCTAGAGGAAGAGCTTCGGAGCTGTTGTGCCGAAAGCACGGTCACCTCTTGCTTTTAAAACAGAGCCAAGTGGAAAACTAGAGCCGCGTCAACTCCGTTCACTCCAAAGGACTGGTGTCTCACAGCAATGGCAGATCGTGGAACCTCGTAGCAGTTACCGGAAGTTAGCCCGCAAATACTAGATACACCATATAAAATATTATGGATTTAAATGAATGCACACTACCATGCTAACTACCAAACAATGCAGTGTTCAAATGCCAACCAAGCACTTGCTGGAACTGTTTTGCATCTCCGTGAATCACGTGAGTCTTCTACATGGCTCTGCTTAAAAGGCCGTATCCTTTTCCAACCTCTCTCCTCTATTACATTATACATTATGTCCAATTTGATCACTGTCCTGCACTGTACTGTGTACTGCACTTTGCTTTTGATGTTCTGTAGTGTATTTAACGTAATGTACAATGTCCTTGAGTGTCCTGAAAAGTCCCTCAAAATAAAATGGGTGTAAATATTAATATTATTATTATTATTATAATAAACGCTTCATCATGTGCTAAGAGCCAATAGTCAGAAGGGTTGAGAACCAGGGAGAATGCATCTTCTACTATTGCTACAAGTCACTTCAGTTAATAAATATTAAACAAAATACCAAACCACAGCATATGTCCGTTTATGCCATATTTACAGGCACGTGCCAATATGGAATATGCAACTGAAATGAGCTCCAGTAATAAGGTACATTTTAAAGCGATGATCGCAAACCATACACCGTCCGGGCATGAATGCGTAAACAGAACAGTAAACGAAAACCAGGGTTTGCGAATAAACCACACAGACAGGACCACAGACGTTACCTTTGATATTATCTGCAAAAACAGTTTAGTCGGTGCTAATGACATTAATTGCTTTAAACATGTTTGGCTTTCCACCCTGAATGCCTGACGGCCTCGTCCAAGGCAGGCCCAGGGCGACTAGCCACACAAGCACGGAGGCGTTTGAGCGGTGTTTGACAAATCGCTCTGCGGAACAGGGGGAACGGGGGGGGGGAGCCCAGCAGCTCGGTAAACATTGGTGACAGAAGGGTCTTGACATGGCCGAACTGGAGCTGAAAGCTGGGGAAGGGGGCGTGAAGGAGAGAGGGAGAGCCACGGCTGATCACGTCCTTTGTGGGAAATGACTCCTGACTGGCAGGCAAGGAGAAGCCCAGGTAGTGTGCAGGCTACAAGGACATCAGTGTGGCGGCCGGCTCGATGGCAGGGTACCTCGGAGCATGCCGGGAACAAAAAACGGCTGTTATGGAAGGGTGTTGGGTGGAGAGAGGGGGGGGTAAAGCCTGCTGCCATCCATCTCTCTCTGATGGATGGCCCTAAAAGGTATAGTCAGCGATTGCAAGCTAATTGTAAGATAAACACTGTCAAATTCACCAAATATCCCCTCATATTACGCTAGCTTACCGTTCTCTGTGTGCGCTGAAAAAAAAAAAAAATCTGATTCTTCTACACAGCACCTGGCTCCGTAAATAGGAACATGTACAAAGTGGTAAACACCGCTCACAACAACGCCGCTTGGCCTCGCAATGTGCTTCAATGTGTGTTGGGGGCGGAGCTTCTGAGGGTGTTTGTTTTGATTTGACGGTGAAGTTAGCAAGTGTTCTTGAGAACGATTGACCCTCCCTTTAAAAGGAATGGAGAGGAAAAAGAGGAGAGTTAACCTGAATAGACCAGAAATCTGTGTTAGTTAAGACACAGCCATCTGGGAGCCGTCCATTAAAACGGTTTCAAGAGGGCAGGCGCTTTCAAAAATATACATTGGACAAACCTGTGAACCAGCAGTTTATTCTTATCCACTCTTGCAGCAGAAATGTCGGCAGAAGAGTGAAAACATATTTTCCATTGAGAAAATCCTCTAATGAATTATAATAATACCGATGCTATATTGTATCATATCTAGGTGTTTTCAACTCGAGTTGTTTTCAAGTTGCTTGCGTCACACCTAAACCACGCCCGTAGCTAAACTACGACGCTGATTGGCAACACCCTTGGTTTACCGGCCTGGATCACCTGCATGTCCGAGCTCTCCAGACTGATTCTCGCGGCGAAGTGAAACTGAAGCTCGCAAGACCATCCTGATCTCGAGAGGCTAGAGGAGAGTTCCAGAATACCGTAGATGCTAGAGAAGGGAGAGAGATAGAGGATGAGAGAGGATGTGTGTGGGTAAATCAAAGGGCTCAACTTCGTAGAGTTGAGCCCCCCCGACAGTTATTCTCGGGTGGCCAAGGAATCCTTCCATTTCTCCATTTCTCTCTATGGCCCTGGACAGTAATTGTGGTGCAGGCCTGACTAATGGCTAGTGGCTGGGATTCAACCGTTTGGCTGTTAACTTCCAGGATATCCACTATTACTCATGTTTTGACAGACCTCCTGTAAAGGCCAAATAACTGGCATCTTAACAAGCTGCCCTATTATTCTGCTTTCGTTAGTTTAAAGCTACTGTAACAGTGTGAGCGGTTACCAGTAGCAAATGGTTAAAATTAGCAGAAAATCCCATATTACACAGCGATACACAGGCGGGCACTGATTTATAATACTGCACACAGCAAGGTTAATGTAAGTGCGTTGGTTTATCACAAGGTGTCTTTCCCTCTCTGCTCTGACCGATGAGGAAAACCACCAACACTTCAGGATGTGTTCAGCAGAGCGGCTGTGCGGCAGAGGAACCTGGCTGTGGCTGAGGGGAACATGTGCATTTAATCTGCCTGCCTCCAAATGCCCTGTGGCAACCACAGCAAAGAGCAGAACAACGTAAATGGATGAAATTATATCCATATGATTCAACGAGACAGCTAAGGAGAGGCAGGTTTCTCATGCGTTTCGTCAGGATGCAAAATTAAACACAGCTTGGCTAAAACATTACATAGTTTACCCATATAATTTCCACAGACGGGCGAGATCTGTTGCAAATGGGGCCCTTATTTAAATGAAAGATAGCGGGCGAACAGGTTTTTTCTTTTTCCTTTTCCCTTCACGCAGATTAACTCCGCACACACTTTGCTTTTGTTTTCCCCTCAACGATCTTCTCTCCACTTATTTTGGCCTCTGCCTGCCTAATTCTCCAGGAGCCGTGATTTATGAATGGTGAGGTACGGGTGTGCACAGCAGACGAGCGAGCACGGAGGCACTGCCATCCAGATGGGAGTGAGCAGGAGTGATAGTTCGGCCCATAAATTGTCGGAGGAGGAAGTACTCATGTAAATGGGCTGAAGAAATTGTTCCGAACAGCCATTTCGCACTCATGCCTGCATAGTTTGGGGGGCAAGATTAAAAAAAACCAACAACATGCGGATGGCCCCAAACAGGAAGCGTTCCTATGATGACTTAATGGAGGCTGCTGCTAACATAATGAGTCGGCCCAGCTGGTTCGCTCCCCTAACTGGCCGCGTGATGGAGATTAAGGAGGAAGTGGCGTGAAGCCTCCGAACCCCTCCGCGCTGCCTGCCGCCGCGGCCTGGCACCGCGGCCTGGCAGCGCGCTAGCTTTGGCTTCACAACAACAAGCGGGGCCGGGCTACAGTACATGGAAGCACTTAACCTGCTGTGATCCAGGGGCCTCCGTCCAAATGGCTACCAGCTCCACATCCCTGCATCACATTAGCGGGCTAAGATGTGATTTCCTCCCGGACCGAATGGCCCCCGTTTCTACCGCTACCCAGGTCGAGGGAGCAGAGGGAGGCGTGGGACAAGGGAAAAAAGGGTCATGTTCATGTAGAGAAGGAGAGGAATTGGGAAAGGGGGGGGCGGGGTTATCATACAGTGTTAGCGTTGAACCGGAACCTGCTGCTGCAAGCTTATTCAATTTCCCCTCTGGTCAAGTGGCATGGGTTGACTAGGAGCCACTCTTATTCATGCACCGTTTATTTAGTACTCAGAATATATTCAGAATATTCAATACTCTGTATATATTCAGTACTCAGTATATTTTCAGTATATATTCAGAATATTCAATACTCAGTATATATTCGGTATATATTCGGTATATACAGTATTAAGTATCAGAATGTTAAGTACTGTATGTTCTCAGTACATTCAACATGTTCAATACATTCGGTACATTCTAAGCATGCGATGCAGGATCTAGGCGGCAGTCAGGCCAATCAGAGCGGACGGCATTTGGACGCTGTTGTGCCAAAACAGTTGGGTCACTTTCAGTGCACGTCACGCAGCTAAGGGGAGTGAATTAGAATAATTTGCTTCTTTCTGGCTGAATGGAGCGTATATATGAGAAGGGCATTTAGCGAGGATGCCCTGTCATTGACTGAAATGCTAGCGTGATGGCCCACAGCCCTTTGTCAAGATAGTGACAGTGTGCTCATGCGCGCCGGCTACCCTAACCATTTCTAATGACATATTAGGATGCATTACAAAACCGTCCAGTGCCACGGCCATTAGCAGCGATCAAGGCATTAATTATAAACCCAATGGTGTAACCGGAGGCCCGCTTTAAAAAAAAAAAAAAAAAAAAAAAAAAAAAAGTGATGGAATGAAAATCCTTAACACGATCTGTCCTCCGAGCTGGCACCCGGACCGAGAGGTGCTGCCGGCCGGAGGCGGGCTCCTGTGTGACGGAGCCGCGGGCTGGGGCCTCCACTGACACCCGGGGGTTTAGCCTTCACTCACACCTGCAACCATTCTTCCATTCTCTCTGGTGTCTATCATCACCACGGAGCGGCAAACACTGCCTGTGATACAATGGGGTGTTGCAGACTTCACAATAGAGTCAGTGACTCTGCTGTATACTGGCCACGTCACAGGATAATGTCCAATCACTATGAGTGTACCTGAATCAATCAAATGATCCACATTATTGCCTTTCTGACAGATGATTAGTTAACGGAAGCCAGGTTTGGCTCCGTCAGTGAATTCATTTCCTCCCTCCTCGTACTTCCATTTACACATTCGGTTTTCATTTGGCAACCGTCCTTCCCGTAACATCGTCTCTCATCCTGCCTCTTTCTCTAGCAGCCATTACATATTTTTATAGGAAGAACTAATAAGAAAATGTTTTGGTGGGTTCAGCCTAATGGAACATGCATTTAAGATTACAGGTATACTCTATGTATTGTCTAGGCCTGGGAACTCTGTCATGTGTCTCTGGAGCTGGGTTTTCTCTTTTCTTTTACTTTTTTATTAGAGATGTGTAAATAAACCCTTTTCCCCAACTTTTCTTTCTTCGCAAGCCATTTTATTGTCTACATATGAGAGTTGACACAGCTGTCTAAAGACTCAAGCTAACTGTGGCATAAGCTGGGCACTCCATAACTCTGACGTGACAACAAATAAACATTTCAGAAGCAGCATTTCAGAAATACCTGGACGGCATAATATAAAAAAATATATATAAATACAAATAAACATTGCGGCAGAATGTTACAGTTGGGTCAATATGGCATTTAACAACAGCTTGAGAGAGGAAGAGCTCACGCATTACACTGGAGGATAACCAGACACAAAGCCTTCGGGAATAAAATACCAGCTGCTGAAGAAATGTGGTGCCACAAAGATGCCATAGTGCCCCTAGATGGGTTCACTCTGTCGCATGCTAAAATAACATTTATTTATTCATGTCTCGTTCTTTTTGGTGGGTTTTAGGGTCTAGTATCGAGTTATGGGGACTTGGCAAGTTGCAATATACAGCATCAGGCCATAATGGTGGTGAAATATGCCGGTCCTCACCAAGGTTCAGGTACCAAAACCGACATTGACTTTTATTCGTATTTTATGGTGATTTTATAGTATATTTTGGGTTTTATATGTGCTGTACATTTCATGTATTATATACATTTTTATGTACAGCACTTTGTGACTACTTATTGTATTTTTAAAGTGCTATATAAATACATTTTGCTTTCTTGCTTGCCATTGAGGATTCTAAGCTGACATCACAGGTCACCTGATTTGGGTGATGCCGCCATATTGGGAGCCAAACACATTTTGGACTTCCATTGACTTGGCATTGCCTAATGATAGCAACAATAGAGACCATTGTTTAATAAGCTGTTCAACTGAAAATATGAGACTTTAAAGAGAAAACAAAAAAAAAAGGCATCCACTGAACTACTGAAGCGGAACACAATTGGCACCAATTGCATAACCTAGCGAAAACAATATTTCACCAAGTCAAAGGATTGTTTTAGCACCCTATGTCAACCAGTTATACATGTAGGTATATTGAATGTCAGGATCCCGCAGTTTTCCCCATTCTTCCTGCTGATTGCATCTGATTGCCTAAATCACTTATGTCTCCTTAAAAGGATTGCTTTTTCAGTTCGGCATTTTATGAAAATGTAGGTCTGGATTTTTTCCCTTGCTGGCAGAGCTTCCCGTCACATAGCAGCTATAAGCCATTTCTATATTTCTTGTTAGAAGCGAGAAATGGCAAGGAAGCAGCTTCATGCAATACAAAGTAAATGGAGGAAATGTCCCAAAAAGTGTCCTCAAAATGGCGACGTAAACACAGTCCATACGGGAATAGCGCTGTAGGTCGAAATCCTCAATAGGGTACCTCTATTCATTCACATTTCAATAAATCAATCCATAACCACATTTCAGTGAGTGGTTCTCTTTTCACTTCCAATAAGTCTCTATTCAACATATGCCTCTGCCCAGCCTGCTATAGGAAAACATTTTATTCGAGTGGAAAAACACTCACCGTTCCTGTGCAATTACGAAGGACAACAGCAACCTGCCAGAGGCACAAGTTCTGAAGTTCCAGCGTCCATTGGTATTCCCCGTTAATGTTTTCATATTTATGGAATATTTTCCCTGAAATTTCTCATCAGGCACTTGTTTATGCTAGCCGTAACAGGAGTCACAGCCTGGCACTCGGGGGCCTCCCAGTTCTGCCAGCGAGAGCACTGACTGAATAGAAGATATCCATTCCCCAGATGTACTTTAAATTGTGCATGACTTAATCTAGATTTCCTGGCTTTATTCCTTTAAAAGTCAAAATTGGCATATCGGCGATACTGATTTTCATTTAGTTTTGCCTCTGCGAAGGCTGTATTGCAATCTAAATAACAGTTGCTACGTGACAGGGTCTGAAATGTTCACATTACAAGAAGCAGAGCTGTGTCGAACAAAGAAAAAAAGCAACCCTGATATTACATTATAGTACAGTATATTTACTTAAACTGTAATTTTGAATAAATATAATATATATATATATATATATATATATATATAATATGACAAAAAAAAACGGGATTCATACTAGCTCTAAGCCCAGCATAAACCTTTTATGTCGATATTAAACTAATTCTGAAGCTGAACAGATCCAATGTGAAACAGATGTTTAAAAGTGAAATAAGGAGAGAGGGCTCTTTCTGGAGACGGTTAAAGATCATTGGGGTGTAAAACTGTGGGGGAAAGGTAAAACCCTTCCTAAAGATCAGATTTTGTGTAGTGCCAGAGGTACCAAGTCATACAGTGGACCATAAAACAGGACAGCACGAAACCAGATCAACCTGTGTAACAGCATTCTTATTGGTCCCTGAGAGAGTACAGTTAGGTATTTCCCATCTCCACTTGGACCATGCCTTCAGAGAGAATATCATTTAACAGAGGTTCCAACGGACGGCACTTCCGCATTCGATTTTTGACAGGCAGGATGGGGGTGGGTGGCGAATTTTCACCCATTATGCAGAACAGAACGATACAAGTCAATGGGGAGGTACACGGATTTCACCATAATATTGTCCATTATTTCTCTCTGGGGGAGTTAAAGGATATTTTGAGTATATTACATTACACTTTATTATATACAAGTACCTACGATCAATCTGAGGCCACAGCGGTATTTCTGCAGCAAACTTTGAGGTAAATTAACTTTGTTTCAGGCCATGTGTGGTATTTTTAGCTGTCTGGGTGCCGCTTTCGTCAGCCTCCACAGCAACATGTAGTTGGTGACACGCCCGCGCAGTCGTTGGTTGCAGTCTCTATGCTGCATTAACATGGCACGGCAGACGGCAACACTTTCTGGACAGAGCGGCATAAAAGTCCAACGGAATAGCAGTTGCTATGCTGATGTCGCAGTGTTGTTTACAAATAATTTAATACAAATATACAGTATTATTTAGTAGCAACTGTTTCATGTAATTTTTTTTTTTTTTACTCTATCTAGTATTCTAATGTTGTTGCACCAAAAGTATAACCTTCTCTGGAGCTACCAACATCTGGTTGTATATGCCAAGTTAAAAATGTTTACCTTACAACGGCATGCCATTTGCCGTTGCCGACGTCGGCATTTGTTTGACGGCCACAACTGATATATGATATGATGATACGATGATAACCGGTTTGCCGTCTGTTGTGTTTCATGTGATTGCAGCATCAGAATGTTCACAAAACCAACTGCGTGTCCAAATTGCTGTCAGTGTAACTGACAAGACGACTCAAACCTTGGATAATGCGAAGTGAAAAACCAGTCATATCCTAATCTAAATTACAAACAAGAACTGACATTAGGGTCCTATCGCGGTTAGAAAACATTTAGCTGCTTATGGGTTTTCTCTTTCCACAACTCAGCTTTATTCTCGGTCCTACGTCCAGAAACAAGGGATTTTAAACATAAAATGATGGTGACGTGAAGTCAAGTGACTATGCTAATGGTCAATTATATAGACCTAGGCTAACCTTCAATGAAAATTGTATGCGCTAACCTAGTACACTGCTACTTTTCAAGGGAATGCACTCAGAATATTGCAGTTTGTTTCCGCCCGACCTGATTGGACAAACTGACAAAACAACCAACTGACATCAACTAACACCGACTGACGGCACACACTGATCCAACAGCTGGTGTTGGTTGGAGTTGGTCAGCGTTTGTCTGCGTAGTGTGCAACCACCTTAATGTCTAGTTCATAGCCTACGCAAGCTAGGCAGATGCAAACATAAACTCAAGGGCCAACGCACGTAATTTCAGGACATAAAGAACTGAAGAAAATCTGCTCACATCAATCAACTTTGCTTCAGATTGCATTTTGATGTGTGGCGCAGTGCAGCGGAGGGCCGCAGAGTGATATTGTTAACAAGCGTTCTTGAAAATGACTAACTCTGCCTGCCTTTCATAAAGACAACAGACTGACAGTCTGGAGAGGACATAAAAACAGACTGACAGTCTCACTATCTGGTGGGGTCTTACAGGAAGACTGACAGTCTCAATCTGGTGGGGTCTTACAGGAAGATTGACAGTCTCAATCTGGTGGGATTTTACAGGCAGACTGACAGTCACTGTATCTGGTTGGGTCTTATAGGCAGCAGTCTTCACAATGTCAACAAATGAAGAGCTGGGGGGCCTTGTGTCTATCAGGTTGTGGAAGTGTAAAAAAAAACTCAGAGTCAATATTCAAGACTGCAAATGTTCTGTAAATGCAAATGCTAATCCCCCCCTCCCCGACCCCCTAAATACGCATTCAAAGCAATATACGATGCTGTCAAGCAGCCCCTGTTGAGTTGTGGACGAGCGATCTTCTTGGTATGACATCAGTTGGACTTGATTGCTTTTCCTGGCTTCTCTTCTGCTGACCTTCGCTTCAGTCAAAAACGCGCAAATTGAACGAGGCACACTAACCACGGAACACTGCAGCGCATAATTTAAACCCTAACCCTAAAACGTAAACATATCTTTCGCTACATAATTTATTTATACTTCTCCCGTGTTATTCTGTACGGTAGCAACCTACTTGCCCATATTAGCTCTTAAGAATGGCCTAGTTTTCTCTGGCCTGGGGTGAGTGCTTGTGGGTGGAAGGATACTGTGTCCGTAATGCTCCAGGGTTGTGGTGTGGCCCCGCGGCCCCCAAAAAAAAACAAAAAAAAAAGAAATCGTCTGAGCTCTGTATCAATGTTCTATTTCTGTTTGTGTGTTTGTGGGGAGATGTGATGCCAGTGAGGGGCCCGTGTTGCCCTGGGCTACACCCACATACCCACCGCCATGACAGCACAGACAAGTACCTGTGCCCACGCAATCCCACCAGAGGCAACTCGCTGTGGCTCGGTGCGGTGGGTGTGCTTGCACAGTGGTTGCTGTGGGACAAACTGCGTGTAGGCACAAAAAGAGAGGGGCAGACCGTTAACGTGAGCCCACGGCTGGGGATGGTGACATGTAAAACAGCAACAGGGTCTGTTTATGTTTATCTTGTGAAAGCCTGCCTCCTGGCACATTTGAGCCAAAGTGTCTGAATGACGAAAAGTTAACTCATTTGATGTTTGTCCAAAAAAAAAAAAAAAAATAGGGTCCACAAAGACCAGCCCTCACCTTTCCAACAGAATAAAGCTTCTTGGTGAAATTGCAAAGCCGCGTGAATGACTTGGACGAATAAAGGCCAGGCTAACTGTATTCATTCAGCATAGAGCACGTTTTATGCAGTCAAACTCAAGAACCATTTTTTATCAGAGGACATGGGGTTAACTACTCCTCCACATTCATCATGATCCATGCAGTACATACCAGTAAACTCAAGTAAAACGCTGACAACCAAGGGACATTATATGGTCCAAAAGGGAGTGTTCTCATTTTAAAATGCCTGTGACCTCAAAAACGAGATCCCGGTGCTCTTGTCAATCATTCCCTCCTTCTCATCTGCAGAAACGAGGGTCTGCGTCCCTGCAACACACCCCTGAACATGAACAGCGACCCAGAAAACCCACCTCAACTCCGATCTCCAATGTATTGGTAAACTGATCTGGCTCGCTAGAGGTTAAACTGATTAAGGTTTTTGGATAGGACACAATTATGACACAATGACTGAGCAATGTATGGCCAGCCATGGAATCTAGGTGCTCAGGTTTCCGATACCAGAGCATGATTAACTGTTAAGGAAATGGCTACACTCAAAATATTGCATTCCAGACAAATGCAATTAGGGCGTATCGTGTGTAGTAGTAAGTCCTCCTTGCTTTGATACCCGATTACGCAGTTGAAAGCTAGGTATCTGGGAAGCACATTTGTGTGCCCATTACCTTCAGCTTGATAACCTTGTGCCTTTATGCGTCTTACAGTGAAAGTGGTTTCTGTGAGAAATAGCCTAAAAGTTGTACTGAGGCATGGTTGGTGGTTGTGGCGGGTAAATCAAAACAGTACTAAAAACCAAATCCTAATGACTATTAATGCCAGAGAGAGAGAAAGCGAGAGAGAGCACGAGAGAGAGAGAAGGAAGAGAAAGAGGAAACTGGATTGCATTACTGTAAAAGATTGACTGGAAAACCTTTACAGCCTGACAAGAAGTTGGCCTGCTTTGCTCGACAAGGAAAACAAGACTTGTCTATTTCCAGATCTTTCATTTCTCTGCCAAAACATCAGTCTCTGGGCCTTGCTGCCAACAGCAGTTTCATCATACGAACATCACATATGGACACTGTTGCCTTGCTATTAGCATGACATCTGCTGGCTGCCCAAGTGGCACGATCTGATGGGAAGAGAGCAGATAACCACAGGATAAGATCAGGGTTTGTCCAAAAAATTATACTATCAAGCTTCCTGATACGATCGTTTCACCCATGAGTGATTGACAGTGTTAATTTTGTGGGATTATTTAGGCGGTGTTGAATCTTTCCTGGGCCCTGGGATTAAGTAGTATGTAGTTAATCTTGTCACGTTTCAGGCAAGGACTCAACTGGCCATAGGCCTTTTTGAGTTTAGCGAGTCTTGTCTCCTATATTAGCGGGACTCAAGGGGGTTTTAAACTCCTGCAGGGGTCACAACATGAGGCCATGAGATGATTTTGAAATATTATTTTTACCTCTAAATTTCCATACTGGTTAGCTATTTGTTAGCTGATGTTTCTGAACACTACAGTGTTCGGGCAGAAGCACTCTGGTTTGGGAGTGCCTTATGTTCTCAGAGGGTGCGGTTGCTGGTCCCACCAACAACCAGAGAACCCAGAAATACAGTATATTCCTTAGACATAGCTAGCAGGTAGCTGCTAACAGGTAGCTAGCAAGTAGCTCACAAGAAATTAGCAAGTAGATAGCAGGTATATGCTTTTTTATGATAACAGGTAGCTAGCAAGTAATTAGCAAGTAGCTAGCAGGTAGCTTTCAAAAGGTAGCTGTTAACAGGTAACTAGCAAGTATCTAGAAAATATCTAACATGTAGCTGCTAACAAGGAGCAACCAGTTAGATGCTAACAGGTAGCTAGCAAGTATAAAGCTGCTAACATATAGCTAACAGTTAGCTAGCTGGTAGTTAACAGGTAGATGCTAACAGGTAGCTAGCAAGCAGAAAGCTGCTAACCTATAGCTAACAGTTAGCTAGCTGGTAGTTAACAGGTAGATGCTAACAGGTAGTTAATATGTAGCTTAGCTAGCAGGTAGCTGCTATCGAGTAATTAGCAGATAACTACCAACTAGCTAACAGCTAGCAGGTAGAAGCTAGCCATTCTTGCGTGGCCGCGGCACGGGGCTCGGAGGGACTATAACGGCTGAGTAGACCCGACAGGCCCGGGGTATGTCGCCGGCCCACGCGGGTACGAACACATTAATATCAACGTCACTCCTCACCCCCCGCGCCCAGACGGCTCCTGTTTCAGCCGCCATTCAGGGGAAATGCTGGGTCATGTGCTGAACTCTCAGCTTTAATTAGCTAATGGCACACCTGTTATATCGCCGATCAAGCAACAAAAGTCTGTATTTAGCCCTGAAAACACACAACAACTTGGTTGGGCTGGCAAAGTTGCTTCGCCACAGTCTAATAAATCAATACACCGTATGTTTGCTGGTTTTACACCAGTGAGAAAAAAAAAAGGAACTTCCATGATTTACGCTTTTTTCCTAGCAGTAGTTGTAGGCATCCAACTTTCCTTCAGCAAGTGGTCGTGTGTGTGTGTGTGTGTGTGTGTGTGTGTGTGTGTGGGGGGGGGGTTGGCATAGTCCCCATTAAACAGGTACTGTAATGCTGGTTGTGTTTCATCATTTCGATCTGGGTGGCAGGTTGTCTTGTTTTCAGTTCTCACGCACTTTCAGCACCTTGGTGCAAATACTGTAGTTTCATGGAGTGCCATTGTCTTTTACATACGACATTACCAATATCACTTCATTAATCTGTTTCCTGAAAAAGAAACTACAGGACCCGCTATGAACTCTATAACATGGCACTAACATGTTATTTTAATTAAAGTACTATTTCGCACTGGCCACAGAAATGTAATATGGGTACTTCCATCCAATTTATCACAGAATAACCTTTATTGTGTTTCAAAAACATAAATGTCACAATGTGTTTCTTACTAAATGAATACTCACACAAGCCGCACACAAGAGAAACTAACCAATTACCATGTACCACATGGTCAATGCTGGCCCTCACTGGTACAATTTATTAGATAAAACTCTTCTGGAAAAGTATGATTCAATGCAGCCATTATTAACAAACACTATGAAACCAGAAAAGTCCAGTGTATTAATTGTAACCTGAGTAAATAATATAAGCTATATAAATACTTATCTTTAATATTTGTAATAAAAATATATATTGTATATTTGTATTATAGTATAATACAGTTTATTTAGCTTATTTATTTATTTAGCCCAACGAAAAGCTTGAAGCTGCTGATGTTTGAAACTCAGAAAATGCCAGCCATGTTTCTTTTCTGCAAACATCCCATAATTTTTAGCCAATAATTTGGGTTACACAAACATTATTATTTGGTCAAGTTATGTCAAAGCACAATAGTGAAAGCTTCTATTTAAACATGTGAAATAAATGGTTTATAAGCATTATATTCATGTGTTTTATAATATGGAGTAAACTATTTTCTTTTTAATATTTTTGATATTATTTTGTAAATTATATTATGATTAGTTAATTAAGATATAATTCAAAGGATTGAATCGCTCCATACACAAAAATATCATGTAAATTTCAACAATTTCAATCACAGAAAATGTGTGATCATTTAGTTTAACCATAATTATTCTCAAACTTGCAGTGTATAGTATAGACATACATCTTAGGAAGTGCAGTCTGTCTCTAATATCAGACTTTTGAATTGTAGGCCTATAAATTCAGTGGGTGAAATATTGATATCTATTTGTTTCTTGGAAGAAAAAAAAGTGTGTTTAAGTAGAGAGACATTAGAGGCTAACCACGCTGCTTGAAACCATCATTTTTGGCAGAATGAACAGCTACTTTTGAATTGATTTCACCCGAAAAAAAAACACCACCCGCCAGCTCCGGCTCCTGTTGCTCTAGCTGTTAGAAAATGGCGTGTTTCGATCTGGCCTGCCTTGCTCAACTGTCTGTCGGCCGTGGTGTCCACCGGGAGCTGTAGTAGCTCAGCTAGCTAGAGATTCCTCGAGACCCTCATATTCTACACGTTACCGTCCACCCACACCAAGTCACTTAAGATCCACAAGGCCTATCGCTGAGGACACATGGGCGACCTCAAACCCACAGACAGCGGACATCAGGGGATGCTCTTGTCGGATATATTTTTAATATTTATGCAGGCAAGAGAATCAAAAAATTTAATAACCTAAAGCGAATGAAGCAGGAAGCACAACAGGATATGGGAGGATTAGGTAGTTTCCTTTTAGCTAGTGTGTCTGTGCCTGCCCTAAACAACAGCCCTGGGCCTGCTTTCACTGGAGAGTGGGAAACCAAAGGACCTTCCAGAACGTTCTTAAAGTTCACCGAGAGTGCCCTGAACACATCTGTTGGCATTTGACACAAAGCAAGGGTGAGCTCGTCGGCCGGTATAGTGTACCGAGCGGTGCGATAACGCCTCTTCACTGCCAAGATACGGCACGGGAAATGCTATGGGCAGCTGAAGGACAAGGGGCGGGGCAGGGGGTGGGGGGGGTTATGTTTGGAGAGGATCGGTGGGGGTGGGGGGGGCTGCTCTCCTCCATCCGATGGAATCTGGTGCTGGAGAGATAATAAAGGGATTATTTTATACTGTTTATCCTGGAACACTGACTCAAAATGTCTCATGCACTTCCTCCCTTTATTTCCAAAATGGTTGGAATTCCAAAGTGCCTTCTTTCTGTCAACTGAGCACTGCCAAACACAAGACGCTCATGGTAAACAAGGACAGACGATAACATAACATAACGCATGCACGCGCACAGACACACACAGCACACGCAGATGAGGAGGCACTCACATAACAGTGTACAGTATTGCAAGAGCACACGCGTTGGCGACTTGGTAAAGAATTCCTCTGTTAGCACACACCACCTACTGTAAACACACACACACACACACAGTATAAATATAAACATAGCTAGACACACACGTACTGTATATATGCACACACACACACACACACACACACACATGCATGCAGAACATGTGTTTATTTTTTTTCTGGCCCTCCAAGTTTATCTGTCTTATTCCTAAATCAACATGCGTCCAATCCCTACTGATTAGACATGTTGATTCAAGCTTGAAAACATTTAGCATTTCTGTTTACATTCTGTTAGAAATAAAAACAGAGTGTTAGCGCCCGACGTACAGTAACTGCACACCCAATCAATACTTCCTATTGCAGGAATCCATGAAAACAATGCCCCCCCCCCCCCATTACATTACTGCATAGATGTACTGGCAGCATGTGTGACTACGTGTGTGAGTGTTGGTGGTCAGAGTGAATGCGAGAGGTCTGGGTGTAGGGCGGTGTGCACACACTCGTCCACACTGGGCTGAATTGTTCCGCTCCCAACATCTGGTAAACATCTCCCAACACTAACGCCAACACACACACACACATCGCACAAACATGGGCGCACACCTTCACGCCGATGCTATTGACACGCGCGCGCGCAAGCATACACCTTACACGAAACATGGCTCAGGGGTTTGCGCTGTTGCCCCGTCCTGCGTGTAACAGAGCGCGGGACTTCAACGCTCGCTTGAGACGCGCCCGCGCATCGGTCCGGCGTACCAGAGGCAGATAAATCAGAATATACAATGCTTATTTGGTACGAATGTATAAGTTGGCTGAGAGATGTTCAGCACAGCAAATTACTTGCAAACTTGCAGCCCGCGTTGAGCCAATAAAGCAGACAGACTAACAACCCAGGACTGAAGCCAATAGGGCAGGATAGCAACTGCAGTCGAATGTGCGTCTTTTCACATCCAATCAGCTCTGACCTCAGATGTTCTAGAAACAAGGTATCAAACCTGGTAAGGATCACAAACATTGTTTTCCACACCACGTGAATTTACCATGAAGTACACCTTTCTACTACCTTAAACATTCTCCCACCTCAGCAAATTTTATAATGCACTGTTACACAAAATAATAAACAAGGCCTATATTTCTTGGGGGATGTGGGTCAGGGGCAAGAAATAACAAAATATTTGAAATATAACAGCTGTTCCTTGAAAAAGTTTTTTCATTAATTAGGATTTGGACGCTGTCCTGAAGCTGAAGGAGAATGCATCTGACAAGGGCTTTTGGGTGAAACCGTGAATTGAGCAAGACTTGAAAATGTTAGCAGATATTCCAGCATGGCTCACTTCACAGGACTACTACATTTCTGTTTGGCTTGGATAGGGAGTCAATTCACTTAATACTTGTGGGACAGCTAAACATTTAAAGCTCCTATTTAAAGGGATCAAGTGATGGCATTGTTTAGTTATGTTAACCAGATGTGTTGGCTTTTCTTGATCAGAATCCCTTCTTAAAAAACGACACGCTTGTGAAAATAAACATGGCTTCACCCTACGCAAATTGTGGACTAATTGGGTATTTGGACTAAATCATTCTAAAGGTTGGAGGGCTATTTCCATTTTCTAAGGGGAATTGCGGGAATGACAGGTTGACATTGATTACTGTCCTGTGGAATTGGAGTTTTTACCTATAAAGTGCAAACTGTAATTCTGTATGCAGACAAGGTAGTGATGGTTTCAAGAAAAATAAATTAAAACTGCAAAAAAACACAAGCGCAAAAAAATATACATACTATATTATATACTACATACTGTGCTCAAACAGAGATGCTGGAGAAAGATATTTTGTAACTTTTTTTTTTCTCTCTTCAATGCCATAGGGTGCTCCGTCAGAAGCTCAGCCCCCACACATTGCATTGAACACGCACTGCCAAGGCTGGGATATTGTTGTGTGTTGCGGTCTGCACCACTTTGTTTGCGTTCGTATTTACAGAGCCAGGGCTGCGTAGAAACACCAGATAATTTTTTCAGGGCCCACACAAAATGGACAGCTAGCAAACAGCGAAAAGATATCTGCTGAATCTGACAAAAGAAGTGTAATAGTGGGAAAACTATATGGTTATCCCCCAGGTAAGAAAAGCTATTTTAAAGGTGACCCACTGGAAATAAATAAGCTAGGCTCCATTTTGCCTCTAGGGGGAGCAGTTGCCCAGAGACTCACCATGCACTTGTTGGGCTTCTCCCCCGAGTGGACCCTCATGTGTATGAGCAGCTTGTATCGGGCGTTGAAGGGCTTGTAGCGGCGGATGCAGCCCGCCCAGAAGCAGGTGAAGTCCTCCCCTTTGCGCTGGTCGATGTGGACCTTCTCAATGTGCCTCACCAGCTCCTCCTGCTGGTCGTACGCCGCGCTGCAGTCGATCCAGCGGCAGGCCTGCCTGTCGGAGGCGATGACGCCGCCCGAGCCGGCGCCCTCCTCGCGCGGCTCCACGGAGGAGGCCAAGGAGGAGGAGGAGCAGGAGGAGGAGGAGGTCTTGAGGCCCATGGGCAGCGGCTGGCTCTGGAGGCTCATGTACTGGTGGAAGTGGTAGGGTGGGGGCATGGTGTGCCTCGGGGGGCGTAGTTGCCCGCCTCCACCGCCGTGCCCGGCCAGGTGGGGGCGGTAGTTCTGCAGGAAGAGTTCGTCGTCGTCGCCGCCGGGCGAGAACTCGTCCAGCGGCTCCTGTTTCAGCTCGGCTCCCCCCGGCACCAGGGGGCCGCTCATCAGCGGCCCTGGCACCCTCCTGGCCCCCAGGCCCGGCTGCATGACGGAGCCCAGCTCCTCGCACGGCCCCCGGCTCTGCTCCGGCTCCGCTGGCGACACCGAGGACGGACAGGAGGAGGAGGAGGTGGAGGAGGAGCAAGTGGAGGCGGTGACAGACAGCAGGCAGCTGGCCGGTGAGAGCAGATGACAGCTATCCTGCTGCACAGCCTGCATGGGGCTGCTGCCGTCCGGTGGGGGCCTGTGGGGACCAGAGGAGGAAGAGGAGGAGGAGGAGCAAGCAGACGCGGCCAGCGGGGAGGACGAGGTCGTGGAGGAGGTGGTGTGGAGCCCCTGGGAGGTGGCGGGGGAAACCCTGCTGCTGCTGCTGCTGTTGCCGGGGCAGGTGTGCGGTGGCGCGGGCAGACGGCGTCTCCTCGGCCCGGCGGGGGACAATGAGAGCGGGGAGGAGGAGACTGTGGAGGAGACGGAGGCGGGGCCGACGTCTCCTCCATTATTAAAGAGGAACGGCGCGCTGCTGCCGCCGCTCAATGCGCACGCGCCGATGCCGCTGGCTAGCCCCGCCGTGGACGGCACCGTGAAGCCCATGGAGGTCTCCTGCTTGACAGCCGGGTAAGGGAGGGGATGCTCGGGGGACGCCACCGGCAGGCTCCGCTGGAACCCGGAGGAAGTCGATCTAGGGAGGGGAGAGGGATGGAGAGGGGGGAGAGGGGAGAGAACCAGAAGGGAATCTGAGCACAGCGCTAATAGCTCCAGGGAATACGAGCACCATTAGCCGGTTAACTGTTGATGGACGTGCTGCAGCTCATCCTCCTGTTAGAGAACCCTCCACCCCCCCCTCTTCGTCCCTCTCTCAGGTCACATAAACATCGTCTCTGTTCAAACCGAACATCCATACTGTCGTCTAGCCTGTGACACTAACTGCACTGACATAAGATGCTAGGTTGTGTCGTTAGCTGCACTGACATAAGATGCTAGGTTGTGTCGTTAGCTGCACTGACATAAGACGCTAGGTTGTGTCATTAGCTGCACTGACATAAGATGCTAGGTTGTGTCATTAGCTGCACTGACATACAGTAAGATGCTAGGTTGTGCCGTTAGCTGTATTCACATAAGATGCTAGTTAGCTCTACTGACATAAGATGCTAGGTTGCCGTGTCGTTAGCTGCACTGACATAAGATGCTAGGTTGTGCCGTTAGCTGTATTGACATAAGATGCTAGTTAGCTGTACTGACATAAGATGCTAGGTTGTTGTGTCGTTAGCTGCACTGACATAAGATGCTAGTTAGCTTCCCCCACAGATAACAGAGTAATTTCATGAATAAATGAAACAGCGCCTTGTGCCAAAGGGAGGTTATGAATGGCCATTTATAATGGCTAAGAATAGGGGGAGGAGGCGGGGGCGGTAGTGGGGGACAGATCGAGAGGCCAGTGTCTGTCTGACAGTCTTTGATGGCACAAAGGGGTTAAACCCAACCCAACTCACTGTCAGGGATAAATAGGGAGTCACCTGTTACGGTGGCATAATGGTGGCCTATGAAGAGTCACCATGTAGGCTACAATACTGTGTATTATGGTGGGAATCTGTCCCTGGCTGAATGGGGAACCCAGGTCAGATTTCCCTATGCGTTGCTGTGATCTCCGACATAATCATTGCTGTCATTTAACTCATTATGGATTTTGTCCAAAGCCCCTGAGTGATGTGAGAAGGTCTTTTTTTTTTTTTTTTCCCAGAAGGGCTGTATCACGACGAAGTCGTCTTTGTCTATTTTTGCTACCAATGAGGGTGGAGGGGAGGGGAGGGGGGGGGGGTACCATGAGGGAAGGGGGAGAGGGCTAGGACTGATGAAAGCCTCAGGCGGACTTTTTCAGTCGTTGTCAACAATAGAGGAAAAAATTAAATAA
>JAODTR010000019.1:894488-905464 GCA_025399935.1 Amblyopsis rosae
TCTCAATCGGTACTCGGTAGTACCGACGTAATTCGGTCGGTACTCTTAAAAGTACCGAGTTCGGTACCCAACCCTACCAACCAGACCCCTAAACTGTGCAAATATGATGCAAGAGATGCAAGAGAAATGGGGAGGAAGAAATGATAGATTTAATGACAGTTGAAAGGTTAAGGTGGCCATGATATTTTGCTTTGCTGTTGATATAGTTCTCGGGGGGGGGAATGTAAGTGCAAGGATAAGTTCTGTGTTTTCCAAAGAAGTGGCCTAATTAGCTAAATTAACCCAAAAGCGTGTTTGTGTAGATTCATGAAGACTTTTAAACTGAGGAGGCAGGAGGGAGAGCACATTCATTGCATGTGGCTGTAAATGAAGGCATCGCTGCTGTGCTGTATTTGTTACATGGAGCTGTTTGAGGTGCAAACAGAAGGATCCTGTTGGAGCTGTTATAATAGTCACTTTACAGTCTGCTAGAGCCAAAGTAACGTGACACTGTAGACGCAACAAACAAAGACACATTATAAATGGTAATGGGGCATGTCATATCAACTGTTTACAATACACATGAGTGTAGAAAAGCAACGCAGAGACTAATGAAACAGTGAAGCACTGAAAACCATGAGCAAATAGCGGCGATGGCTTTCAGCTGAACCGGGTCGCTTAGTAGTTAAAGTTATGCTCATTTTGGCCTTCCTTGCTCTGTGTGGCAGGTTTCAATGGGACAAACTGTGAGAACAACATTGATGACTGCCCGGGCCACCAGTGTGCCAATGGAGGCACGTGCATGGATGGGGTCAACACCTACAACTGTCAGTGCCCACCAGAATGGACTGGTAAGCAAGAGGGAGCCCTGTAACCGTGTGTGAGATGTCCACACGTGCATTGTTAAATATGCATGTGCCTGTTAGATGTACTGTGCTTTGTTGTCAAGTTGTGTTTGCATGCTGTGTCTCTCTCTCCCCCTATAGGCCAGCACTGTAGAGAGGACGTGGACGAGTGTCGCCTACAGCCCAACACCTGCCAGAACGGAGGCACCTGCAGCAACATCGTGGGAAGCTATGTGTGCGTGTGCGTGAATGGTTGGAGCGGACCGGACTGCTCGGAGAACATCGACGACTGTGCCACAGCCGCCTGCAGTCCAGGTTCCACCTGCATCGACCGAGTGGCATCCTTTGTCTGTTTCTGTCCTTACGGCAAGACAGGTGGGCCCCTCTGTCTGTCTGTCTGTGCAAAGACAAATCTGTTTTGTAAAGAGCTTGTTAATTGCTACAGTGGCTTTATTTGTTCTGATATTTTAGTACAGTGGCAATTTACCAGTGATTAGTGTCAATAAGAATGTAATTTTCCTTTACAAATATAATCTGCTGTCAGCACTCAAATGTCTGTATCTACTGTACTACTGTACTACTGCACTACTGTACGGTTATTGTAGAGAGTCTGTCCAGCTTTAAGAGAGATGTTTTATGTTTCAACTCCTATTTCCACATGAATGCACTTATGTGGAATTCATACACCATGCTAGCAAAACAAAACTGATTAGCAGGCTAGCAGCAGACTTTAGCCCACATAACAGCAGGTTTTACCAGATTTGATGCTTTCCTTGGAAAGCAGATGGTTTGACTATCAAATATGTAATGTCAACTGAAACCCTTAAGGAAATAGGAAAACACAAATTATGACTAGGAAAACACAAATTATGACTGAGTAAAATAATATATAATGCCATTAGAACCTAGACATATTCTCCTATTCAAATTCACCGATATTACAATAGCTGCACTTCTACATCTACTGCAGATATCTGTTGGCTGAATAACACCTGAGGAAAAACAGCTCAGTTCTCAGTAGCACTTTTCTAATTACAAGTTAACTTTACATCATGCAAAAATGGCTGCTTGCTCAGCTAATTAAAGTTAAAAGAAATGTAAATCAAAAAATGATCAGTGATATTTCCCCCCCAAAAAATTTTATTATTTATTGTTTAATTAGTTGTTGAGTGTGATTTCTATAACAACATTGGACCTAATGCACGGTTTGTGTGCAGGTCTGCTGTGCCATATCGATGATGCCTGCATCAGTAACCCCTGTAGAGAGGGCTCCCAGTGTGACACCAACCCCATCAATGGCAAGTTCAACTGTAACTGCCCACCAGGCTATGTCGGAAGCACCTGCAACATGGACAGAAATGAGTGCAACATTGGTAAGGCGCTCAACTCAGTTGTCTTCAGTTCAGAGTGCAGTGTTTCTGCACTCTGCTTTTTCCCAGTTGAATCAGCAGAGGCTTTCTATTGTGAGCAATCTCCCTCCTATTCCGTCTGGTTCTCAGGCACCAACCCATGTGAGCATGGCGGTCAGTGTGTGAACACAGATGGCTCTTTCACCTGCAACTGTGCAAGAGGCTATACTGGCCCTCGGTGTGAGCAAGACGTCAATGAGTGTGCCTCTAGCCCATGCCAGAATGATGGCACTTGCCTGGATCGCATTGGCGACTACACCTGTATCTGCATGCCTGGTACACACACTCCTAGAGTTATTATGTTTGACACATATTATACTATATTGTCAATTATAATATATATATATACAGTGTGCTTAGCGGAAGTACTTGGTTTATCACTTAAAAAAAAGTTTGACCCATGCCGACAAAAAATATGTGAGGTCACGATGGAGCTTTTTGCTCCATATAAACACAATTTAAACACAATTTAAGAATATAATTCACAAATGTGGAATAAATACATAATTTCAAAGTAATGTATTTATTATTTCTTGTCGTCCTCTTGATAATTTCCTGTGTTGACAACCACTACTGTAATCTTTCTATGCTTGTAGGCTTTGCAGGGACGCACTGTGAGCTTGACATAGATGAATGTTTGAGCGCCCCCTGTCTAAATCAGGGTAAATGCCATGACCAGGTCAGCCGCTTTGTCTGTGAATGTCCAGCAGGTTTGTTTCACACTAAACTACTGTATGTGTATAATAAAACCTTATCACGAAATGCAAACATGCGCTGAGCTTTCTAAAAGCAGCACAATGTGGCTGCCTTTGTAAAAATGGTACCTGATCCCGCATTTTTAGGCTTCAGCGGTGAAACATGCCACATGGACATTGATGAGTGTTCCAGCACGCCATGTCTGAACGGGGCCAAGTGTATCGACCGACCCAACGGATATGACTGTGAATGCGCTGAAGGTGGGTCAAACGTCTCATATAGTCCTCAGTCTTGCTAAGACACCATACAAATAAGGTGAACAGTTTATTACATTTAACTGAGGGACTACCCTAGGTCAGATTCTAATTTGACTTTCTATTTGATAGGAGGTGCTAGTCTGAAATAAATCTGCTGTTCATTAGCCATTGTGTTAAGCAGCCATTTTGTGGGAAAGGTAATCGTGTGTGTGGGTGTGTGTGTGCATGTGCGCGCGTGCGTGCGTGCGCATGTGTGCTTCCTCCAGGCTTCCAAGGTCTCCTGTGCGACGAGAACATCAACGACTGTGACCCAGAGCCGTGCCACCACGGTGTGTGCAAGGATGGCATCGCCACCTTCTCCTGCGAGTGCCAAACGGGCTACACGGGCTCCATCTGCAACATCCAGATCCAGGAGTGCCAAAGCAACCCCTGTCAGAACAGAGGACGCTGCGTCGACCTGGTCAATGCCTACCAGTGTAACTGCCCACAGGGGACTACTGGTGAGCAGCTTGGACCACATATGGCCTAAAAAGACTTCTCTGACTCTGGCTTTGGATATATTTTGTGGGCATGTTAAAACGTCGTTTCAATGGGATTCTGCCATAGCTAATCATTTAAAGTCTTCGTGAGTAGCTTGGTTAAAACTGAACTCGCCAGTAACCGTAGCCGTAGCTTGCTGCATGGCTGGCAGCTTAGCGTGTAGAGCTGTGTGTGTGTGTGTGTGTGTGTGTGTGTGTGTGTGTGTCTTTAAGTCATGAGGCAGCGCATTGTTGTGAGGATTTGTACCTGAGTAACAGTCCAGTCATGTGAACTGGTACTGCTGCCTGGACTCACTGCACCCAACAGAGTCACCCAGGTCACTTTTCTCTGGTGTACATTTTACTCCAGGACCCCTTTGTGTCTCCTTCTGCTCCTACAGTCATATTCAGGCTGGTCCTCTTAACTTCTGCTTTGTTTTATATCTCTTCATTTTGTGCTTTTCTGGTTTCTCCCTCCCCCTTGTGGTGATAGGTGGAATTACCAGCTCTTCATCTCAAGTGAAGGCTGACACAGTTTTCTGATTGTACATGTTTGTTAAAGGGATCAACATTTAGGCTAATGTATTATTCTCCTCAGGGGTGAACTGTGAGATCAATGAGGATGACTGTGCAAGCAAGCCCTGTGAGTACGGAGAATGCCAGGATGGAATCAATGAGTACAAGTGCGTGTGTGCTCCAGGATACACAGGTAAGTAAACCTTGCTAAACGTGGTTAAGTATATAGTGTGTGTATCATATTTAGATAAAACAAACAATAGAGAGATTCTGTAACATTCTCTCTCTATCTCTCTCTCTCTCTCTCTCTCTCTCCTGTCTTTCTCAGGAACTAAATGTAACGTAGAGATAAATGAATGCCACTCCAACCCGTGCATGAGTGGGGGGACATGTGTGGATAAAGTCAATGGTTTCCACTGCCTGTGCCCACCAGGCACCCACGTTCCTCTGTGCCACTCTGGCACCAACCACTGTGCTCCACAGCCATGCTTGCACGGAGAGTGTGTCGAACAGCAAAATGGGTACGCTGTCTCAAACGTTAGCCTTAAGCTTCCAGCCCAGCCACAACATATCACTAGTAATGTGTGTGGGTAATTAGCTGGTTTAGGAGAATTGAAAGCAAAAAAAAACATATTTACTGAGATGTTTCCTAATATGTTTTTGCTGTAAATTCTGCCCCGCAATAATTAGTAAAATGCCCCATAGGCTGGAACAGAAATGAACTATTTGCTCTCACGGCCTGTAGGGGTGGGGGGAAGTCACACTAACACACAACATATTGAATAAAACTGGGCCCTGGATCAAGATTCATGCCATGCCATGAAATGGTGTGTGGGGAACACTGCCTGCTGTTCTAAGTGATTTACGACCCAACTCCATCCAGGTACCACTGTGAGTGTGAGCCAGGCTGGATGGGCCAGTACTGTAAGAAGGAAAAGAAAGAATGCCTGTCCAGTCCGTGCCAGAACAGTGGCACCTGCGTCGATCAACACAACGGCTACACCTGCCAGTGCCGGCCTGGGTTCACAGGTAAAAGTGATATTATTAGCCATTTTTTGGGTCCATACGTATATTGTGCTGTGCTCCTTCAAAAGTATAGGACACACAAATTACCGCTTATCATTGATCTGCTTTTTCCTTTCTCCTTTTCAGGTGTGAACTGTGAGAGGAACGTTGATGAATGTGCGTCAAGGCCCTGTCAGAACCAGGCGGTCTGTATCAATGGGCTCAACAGCTACACCTGCCAGTGCACACCGCCCTTCGTAGGCAAGTACAAACACAGCTCAGCGATGCAGCATGCACGCATGTAGCTGAGCACCGCTGCAGCCCGGTAACCGAGCGGTCACTTTGTTTGTTGTGTGAGCAGGTAAACACTGTGAGACTGAGCTGTTCCCATGCGCCTCTATGCCATGTGAGAGGGGAGTCTGTGATCCGACGTCAGACTACAGCTCCTACACCTGTAGATGTCCCCAAGGCTGGCAAGGTGTGTGTCATATATATATATATATATACTTTTTTGTTAGGTTTCTGTTAGGTAGAGAAAGGAAGATGGCGAAAATTGCATATTGGTGCCATAGTAAAATTGAGTGTTTGCATGTGACTCCACGTCCAGGACCTCGCTGCAGCGCTGATGTGGATGAGTGCAGGTTGAGCCCATGCAAGAACAGAGCCCACTGTGTCAACAGCCAAGGCAGCTACATGTGCAGATGTCAGGCCGGGTACAGCGGCACCAACTGTCAGACTAACATTGACGACTGCTCGCCCAGTAAGTCGACACATTAGTGACCCATTAGTGGCCCTCAGTGCTGCGTGGAACTGTGTGCTTGGCATTGAGAGGCTGTCTCTGTAAGGTTCCTTTATTGGGATGTCAGTGGTGGGGAAAGACTGCACATACAGTACACATGCACGCACACAATGACATATTTTTCTCTACAGCAAGGAGGGATTTAGTTTAAACGTATTATGAGGAGCTTATAAGAAAGCACAGCGATTCCCGGGGTTACACTGCATCTTGTCTCCCATCCACAGACCCTTGCCTCAACGGAGGCTCCTGTGTGGACGGCGTAGCCGGGTTCACCTGCAACTGTCTGGCGGGCTTTAATGGGAGGCTCTGTGAGTCTGAGGTGGACGAGTGTGACAGCCAGCCCTGCTGGAACGGAGGCATCTGCCAGGACTACGTCAATAGCTTCGTATGCAAGTGTCGGCCGGGCTACGACGGTATCCAGTGTGAACACAACATCCCAGAATGCACCGAGAGGTGGGTTGCTTGTAGAGAGAAGACATTGTTTTTCTTAATATGGCAAAGTGACATCATGCTTGCCAAATGTATTTTTAAGCACCCTGTTGGCTCTTTACAAAGGTTTTTATTAATATGGGATAATGGTCATAATGATAATGGTTGGCTCATGATAATAGGAGAGTTGGTGTGCAGCTACAGTCACTCATTGTATTGAGTGGCTTCACACTGATTTGTATTGTTGTGTGTAGTAGCACTGCCTGTTTCTTCTCCGTGTGAACTCACAGCCCCTCTCTCCTTCCCTCCCTTGCTTCCTCTCAGCTCCTGTCTGAATAACGGGACGTGCATCGACGACATCAACACGTTCTCATGCCGCTGCCGCCCTGGTTTCTACGGGACCCTCTGCCAGTACGAGCAGAACGAGTGTGACTCTCAGCCCTGCCAGAAAGGAGGCACCTGCACGGACGGCCTGGGCACCTACCGCTGCACGTGCCCCATGGGCTACAACGGGCACAACTGCCAGGTAGCGCACTGCGTGTGTGTGTGTGTGTGCGTGTGTGTGTGTGTGTGCCAGTACAATGTGAACCTGTGAGTCAGCGCTCCTCCACACATCAAGCCTGATCTCCCCCTTCTGTTGTGTTGGTAGAACATTGTCAACCTGTGTAGCCAGGTGCGCTGTAGGAATGGGGGGTCCTGCTCACAGATACAAACCACCTGGACCTGCCACTGTCCAGTGGGCTGGACGGGGCGCTATTGTGACGTCCCCAACATGTCCTGTGAGGTCTTTGCCGCAAGAAACGGTGAGAATGAAATAGCAGCCATTATACAATATATTATACTATTTAAATGGGTGAAATGGGTTTAGCTAATTCTATCTCAAAAGGGTTTAGTATGTTGTTTAACAGTATGTAGTATTCTAGTAATAATGTAGTTATTCTGCTCAGGCAGGTGTAAATGGCCAATATGTGTCCTTTTCTAAATCAGGTGTGGATAAGGAGACGGTGTGTAAACATGCCGGGCGGTGTTTGGACGTGGGTAAATCCCACCAATGCCAGTGTCAGCCCGGATACATGGGCAGCTACTGTGAAGAGATGGTCGACGAGTGCCAGTCGAACCCCTGCCGCAACGGAGCCACATGCACAGACTACCAGGGCACCTATGAGTGTACTGTAAGTGTGTGTGTGTGATAGTACATACTATATTAAAGATACAGACACTAATACATTATTACTCATAGTTTTGCAGGTGCTCTTGCCATGTATTCCGCTTTTAGTTGCTCATGCAGTTGTTAAGAATAGCTTGAATAGAGTGCAGTTGCATCTTGTGACCAGACGAGGTCACCATTATATGCCACACTGTTCCGTATAGCGTTAATGCATTCTATTTCATTTGAGAGGAGCCAGGGGCGTTTGGATACCTGCTGCCGTGCGCAGACTAAACTTACGTCGTTGTGACCCTCCAGTGTAAGCCGGGCTACCAGGGAGTGAACTGTGAGTACGACGTGGACGAATGCCACTCCAACCCCTGCCAGCACGGCGCCACATGCATCAACCTGATCAACCGCTTCACGTGTGCCTGCCCACCTGGAACGCACGGTAAGTCACTGTAACCTGACCCTATTTCTAGCAGGACCAAGGACCGTGCCCATCAATAACCTCCACGTGGACAGTTGTAGTCACATGCTGAGTGATTCATATTCCTGACGCTACACAATGTTTGTATTACAATGAGAAGGCATAGAGAAAATAATGTGGCATACTGTGAGCAAACGGTACAGTGTGCAGCAGTGCGAATAAGCGCAGACGCTCACGGTGGCATTTTATTTGCTGACTCTGCGTTGCTTGTTCGCAGGGCCCCGGTGTGAGGTGAATGACGAAGACTGTGCCTTGAAGCCTGGCTCCTGGGTGCCGCGTTGCCAGAACGGGGGCAAGTGTGTGGACGGGGTGGGCCGCTACACCTGCTCCTGTCCTCCAGGTTTTGCTGGAGAACACTGTGAAGGGGACGTCAATGAGTGTCTGTCCGGGCCCTGCCACTCCCCCGGCAGCCTTGACTGTGTTCAGCTGGCCAATGACTACCAGTGTCGCTGTCGCCTAGGATACACAGGTATATACGAATACAAATGTGTTGTGAATAAGCCTGCCCCATCATTGTTATAACTTCATTAACTTATGTTTCTTCTCAGGGCGTCATTGTGAGTCCATGGTGGATCTGTGCCTGTCTAAGCCATGCAATGGTGGCATCTGCTCTATGAACATGAGCTCAACCCATGGCTACACCTGCACATGTCTCCCTGTAAGTGTGCCTCTCTGTAGCACTCTTCCTGCTGGAGGTTAACCTCCACCTTGGGTTTCACTCTGCTAATCTGCGTGTATAGGGCATGTGTCCACCAAATGCGTAGCAGAGAGTGCCCACGACCTCAATTTCTGAGCGCTTCTCTCCAACGCTTGTTGCTAGGCAATACAAAATAAACGACATTGACTACTCCAACACTGTTCCAAACCCTGAACTGTTTTCAACTGAAAACGCCAGGAGAGCAAAAAGCTAAAAAGAGCTTGCGGCCCTAAAAAGCTCTTGCAGTGCTGAACTACATAGGGTTTGTATTGAAAATAGGCGCTTAAAGCGCATTTTGTGGACACAGGCCCTTACTCTCAATAGAAAACCATGTCTCTCATGTCTGTTGTCTGGTTGGTTGAAGGTGGTCCAGTTGCATTCTAACGTGACAACCTCTCCACCTCTACAATGAATGGGTTTTTATACAGCTCTTATCTTATCGTCCGGATGTTGTGGAGGTTGTGGCAACAGGATGCTCTGATGAGAGTAGCCTGACTTCTGTCTCTGTTGTTGCGGCCAGCTCACTGCTTTTTCCTACTAATCCTGCACTGTAATCATTTCATGTTCTTTTCCTATTTCTGTGGTTTATTTATTTATTTGGATTAATGCTGCATTGCTGTACCTCTTCAGTGTAAGTGCTTGTTTTTCACCTCACTAATCCTTCAACTTCTCCTATTATCATGCTGGCATGCTTGCTTCAGAGGTCTACACCATAACGCAGGTACAGTAAACAAGTGGTGGGATTGTAATATGTACACCTCAAATAGCCCACACCGCTACATGTTGTGTTAACACCACTCCAAACATTTAGGGCAGCACTGGATTCAACTGCGGTGAAATGGAGGGCTACAACTGTGCCGTGCTACACTGTCAGAATGGCGGCCGGTGCATAGAGATGTCCAGCGGCCACATCCGCTGCCAGTGCCAGCCGGGCTTCAGTGGGCCGCACTGCGACAGAGGCCCCCCCGCCCAGAGGTGCCAGAATAAGCCGTGCCAGAACGGCGGGACCTGCATCCAGCAGCTCTCCAGTCCGGTCCAGTACATCTGCCAGTGCCCCACCAACTTCTCGGGACGCCTTTGTGAAAACAAGGAGTTTGTATCCGCCCCAAGCTGCCCCTACGTGGAGTGCGAGCTGCGGTCCGGGGATAAAGTGTGTGACCCTCAGTGCAACAACCACCAGTGTCAGTGGGACGGAGGAGACTGCTCCCTTCACTGGCAGCAGCCCTGGATCAAATGCACTGCCCCCAAGCCTTGCTGGGAGCTCTTTAGGAACGGCCGCTGCGATAAAGAGTGTGACAATTCTGGATGCCTGTTTGACAGCTTTGAGTGCCAGGAGAAGTCACAATTGCACTGCAAGTAAGTAAACCTCTACCGTGTTCTTGCTGTTGAAGGTCAGTGATTGTGAATATGCTCGTATTCCTCAATCTTACAGTATTCTGGGTGTGCTGAAAAAATGAATAGGAACATACACTGTACAAAGTCGTGCGGGCCGCACCACACACATATTTGATCATGTTCAAATATCAACCAGCTTCCTCCACAATGACCATTTAATGCTACCACCCAGACATTTCCTTTTCATTGCTGTTTTATGATATTCTATGACCGAGCGAGAAGTCAGTCAGAGACCCTCCCATGTGCGACCCCCTGCTGTGTCTCCCTGCAGGTATGACCGCTACTGCGCCGACCACTACGGCAACGGCATCTGTGACCGCAGCTGCAACACGGAGGCCTGCGGCTGGGACGGCCTGGACTGCTCCATAGACACGCCGGAGAGCGTGGTGGACGGCACCCTGGTGATCGTGGTGCGCCTGCAGCCCGAGGAGCTGTTGGGGGACATGAGGGGCTTCCTGCGCTCCCTGGGGACCCTGCTGCACACCAACCTGAGGGTGAAGCTGGACGAAAACAAGAAGCCCATGTTGTACCCGTACTACGGCGTGGAGGACCAGCAGGGGGCACTGAAGCAGACGGGCAGGAGCAAACGAGAGCTGGAGAGGGAGGTCATCGGGTAAGGAGGACAGGGAGGTCATCGGGTACGGAAGAGAGGGAGGTCATCGGGTACAGAGGAGAGGGAGGTCATCGGTACAGAGGAGATGGAGGTCATCGGGTGCGGAGGAGAGGGAGGTCATCGGGTGCGGAGGAGAGGGAGGTCATCGGTTGCGGAGGAGAGGGAGTTTACCCATTCTTCC
>JAODTR010000019.1:909059-935402 GCA_025399935.1 Amblyopsis rosae
GTCAATCACAAAGTCTGTATCCGTAATTCCGGTGTGACGCCAGTGCACTGCTTTACGCAGTAAGCAGTAAGCAGTAACCGTAGCCTACTTCAATCAGATCAAACAGAACAATGTTGGGTAAGCATCTCAACATATTGTATAAGTTTAACGTTCGACATTGAGTTACGCAGTTGGTCATTGCGCACGTCAATGGAAACACCTCTCCTGTCAAGTAGGCTTTACGCGAGACTGCACGGGGACTAAGCATGCTCTGGCTGTGTTCCCTCTAGGAGGAGACCCCTCTGTTCCTGGCTGCCAGGGAGGGCAGCTTCGAGGCGGCCCAGGTCCTCCTAGACCACTACTCCAACCGAGACATCACGGACCACCTGGACCGGCTGCCACGCGACACCGCCCAGGAGCGCATGCACCACGACATCGTGCGCCTGTTGGACCAGTACAACCTGGTGCACAGCCCGCACGGCGGGCCGGGCCACATGGGCGGGGCCGGGGGCCACTCCCTGGTGTGCGGGCCCAACGGGGCGGCCTACATGGGGCTGCGCCCTGGGCCCCAGGGCAAGAAGAGCAGGCGGGCCAAGGTGGGAGGGGCGGGCGGGACCGCCAAGGAGATGAAGGACATGAAAGCCAAGCGGAGGAAGAAGCCCGCTGGAGGGGAGGGGCCGGGTGTGGGGGGGGGAGGGGGAGCTGCAGGAGGGCCCACCGCCAAGGCAGCCAAGGCAGCGGCAGCAGCGGGGCTGCCGGAGAGCTCCGTCACAATGTCGCCCGTGGACTCTCTGGAGTCGCCGCACTCGTACGCGGGCGATGCGCCCAACGCCGGCGTCTCCATCGCCGCCTCCGCCGTGTCCACCTCCCCTTCCCTGCTGAGCAGCCCCGGGGCCAGGCCCCTGCTGCCCCCCGTCAGCCACATGCTGACCCAGCCGCAGGCCTGGCCGGGCATGGCCAAGCACGGCTACGGCGGCCACATGTTTGGCCTGGTGCCGCACCAGATGGGGCCGGCCCACCAGGGCCAGCGCCAGGGCCAGGGCCAGGCCTCCATGCTCACCCCCATGAACGTCACCATGAGCAGGGAGCAGCTGCCCCCCATCGTCACCTTCCAGATGATGCCCCCGGGGCAGGTGAAGCAGCCCCAGCCCCAGGGCCAGAGCCACTCTCGCCTGCACCACGCCCAGGGCCTGATGTACCAAATGCCTGAGCAGATGTACCAGCACCCCCACGCCCTGGCCCACGGGCTGGGGGAGGGTCAGCCGCTCCAGCTGCCGCCCTACCAGGCCATGCAGAGCCCCGTGGATAAGTACCCCACGCCCCCGTCCGTGCACAGCTACGCCGCCGCGGGCTCGGAGGGCACCACCCCGGGGCACGCGGCCCACCAGCCCAGCGAGCACCCGTACCTCACCCCCTCGCCCGAGTCCCCGGACCCCTGGTCCTCCTCCTCCCCCCATTCCAACTCAGACTGGTCCGACGTCACCACCAGCCCCACCCCTCTGGGGAACCCGCGCCACGCGCTGCCCTCGTCGCGCCACACACACATTCCAGAGCAGCTGCAGACGCAGCAGCAGGTGTCCCAGCAGCCTCGGCGTGGGAGCATGCAGGTGTTTGCGTAGGCCAGCTGCAGGGGGGGGGGACATTAAGACACCGCCTGTGGGGGCTGGTGGGGGCCGGTGGGTCTGCGTAGTTGACTTCAGCGGCACTTAACGTGAACTGTCCATCTGAGACTGTCTGTCTGAGCTCTCCTCTCCGTTTTTACTCAATCTCATATCTCTTCATATGTTAATCACTTTACTTTATGGTTTTTGTTGCACTTATGAATACTGCGTGTCTGTGTATAGTTTCTGACATGTTATTGAGCATTTTGCATTGGATGAGATGACATCTGAATACAAAAGTGTGGCGTTGGTTGGCTGTTGGCATGTAGGGCTTTACAGCTAGTCTTCAACTACAGCAAGTGTCTTTGCCACCCAGGACAAACCTCTGTGATGTTGTAGGTCAAAAGGCCACAGACGTTGGATGTTATTGCGTAACGTAGATAGCTGTCATGCTGGACACATTAGCTGAATGGATCATCACTGTTCTGCTCACTCTTGATTGTGCTACATGACTTCATATTTTGGGATCATGTTAAAGGACATATGTTACGTAGTTGTTTAAGACCGTATGAACTAGCCTTTTGTGTCATCCAATGTGATAGGCCTGCCAGTGCTAACTTTGGATTGGAACTATTAACTGCATTTGACATTATATGATGGGTCATGTTAAATTTTGTTCTCAAAGTTAAACTTCCTAGTTGTAACTTGTTGCCTTATTGTTTTGTATGCATTTCTTATCGTTTTTTAATTATGACAAAAGGGGGATTTTTATAAATCGCTGTTGCATGAGTAGAAAGACATTTAACACAATATACAGTACATCTCTTCACTATGTGGTTCTAAATGTGTGGTGTAAATAGCTCTTTTGCAAGTTAATGTATGTTTTAATGCGTTGATTACAATACGTATAGTACATAGTGGTTTCCCCTCACACGTAGTCTTTGAAAGACCACTACAGAAAGTATACTCAAGATGCTAAAATAGCATGTATGGTTGCACTTCTATCATGTCTCTCAAAGGATCTCTCAGCATACAAACTGGTACTGAAAGAAAAGAATAGTATGGTGATGGATTGATTGAGAGACTTGAGAACCTTATGCAAAAACATACACATAACTGTATTGCTCCTCATCTAAACTTGGCAGGATACAGGTAGAATTTCAGAAAATAACTTACTATTCCATTTTCCATAATATCTTTTTGCACCTGCTTAAGTATGTCAAATCTTGTGAGTCAAGTGTTTTTCTTTTCTTTTGAAAATGCAGCTGTTTTTCCTCTTTCTCCCAAAATATCATTATTGTCGCAATACACAATCAGTGTATCGGTGCATCTTTTAATTGTTTTGTGATCCATAGACCAAGTCAAGGTGATTATGCAGATGTATTAAGAGTATTTGTCTTCCAGTTGCGTCACAAAGTTGACATTGAACATTGCATTTTGTGGCCACAGACAATCATTTCCATTGTTGCCTTGTTTTATATGTTCCCTCACTCACTCCTTATGTCGGGTTCAGTCTATATAACTCTTCTGTCTTTCACGATGGTCACCATGTCCGATTTGACAAACATTGTGCCATAAAATCTTGTCATGTCATTTGACGGGATCCTTTCCTCAGTTTGGTTGTTCAACGCCATATTCCACCTGACAGCATCAACAGCAACACCATCCTCTATCTTCGATAGATAGCCTATGTTAATATGTGCGACAGAGAGCACTTAATAGGAGTTGTCAAACTAGGCAAGGACAATTTCGTGAGTCTTTTCGTCTGGACATCGTGAGGCACCCCAAGTCTTTCTCTGGTCTTTGATTATGTCACGCAACACAAAAGTTGCCGTTCGTTGTTCCCGACCAGCCATGTTCGGGCCCGTGTCGGCCATGACCAAATCAGGTCAGAATTGGGCTGAATTTGTGTAGTCTGAACCGGGCATTAGACCATTTTTTGGAACCAGGTGGAATTTATTTTTGGATTTCTGTTACAGTATTGTGATTTGTGTGTACAGATGCTTGGGCGCCTGTAGACACAAATGCAAATGTCCGTCATCAAGAAATACTGTTCTAGTTTTTATGCTACTGAACATGATTGTTTGAATAAACCAAATATCTTCCTGTCGTTCAAGTATTGCCTATCCTCAAAAAGCTAAGAAAAGGAATGATATCACAGCAACCTTACAAAGTGTGTACATTTGGTACTTTCATCTTCAATTCATATTTTTATAAAAATTGCATTTACAATTTAGTACATATGCAAGGATCTTTTTGTGCTGTATATGACTTTTTGTATGTTGTACTTTCTTGTACTTTTAATCATAGTCTTCTATATTATATGCCACGTGAAGTAGTTGCCCTTGTTTGTATAAGGTTGATTAGTACATGTTAATGAAAATACAAAGCTGTTTAATTAAAACAATCAAGTGCTTAAAGCTGCTGTAGATGAATAAAGCAGATGTTACAATATTGTAGTTCAAGGTTGTTAAATGAAAACAAATAGAATAAAATAAAATAGTTCACAATTAGGTATAGAGGTCTGTAATATTTTAGGGTGTCATTCAGTCAGTCTACCACTCAGAAGAAAGTTGTTTGATTTGATACTAGAGCTGGCAATGTACATAATCAGAATGTCAACAACAAATATGGCACGCCTGGTTTTCTATTTGTCATTCAAAGGGTTTCCATTATTTTTAATGTACTAGAAGATATGTATCACATACACATACATTTTCTAAAATATTCATATATTTGCCATGCTCAACTACTGTGTATGCATGGGAGTAGTCAATTTGGCATAGAAATTCTCTTAAAGAAGTGACCACCTTATCAAAGTCCAACCGTCTTACTGAAGAAGTGGAAATTACATTAGCTCTGAAGATAAATATACTGTCAAGCAAAGTGCCGACAGACATTTTTATTAGTGAGGCCTGGTACACTACGTTATGGCTGGACCATTGTACTGTACATCACATAGCCTATGTCACATGCGGTGCATCAAGCCATAAATAAAATGGCTGACCACAAAACTTGTGGTTTTATATCATATTTATGCTGAGCATCTTAAATATGCCAGTATAAGGATAGCTCCTCCTTGCTATTGGTTTTACTGGATATCAGTCTGTTCTGTTAATGCCAGTAATTAAAGGATTCTATCCTGGAGAAAGATTGGTGCTATTGGAACTCTATCAAAACAAAACAACTCTCCCTTCAGTGCCATAGGGTGCTCCCTCAGAGGCTCCGCCCCCAAAACTGCATGCATTCTGAAGAATGGGATGGTGGTGTGGTCTGCACCACATGGCTTGTGTCAATTTATAAAGCTAGGGCTGTGAACACAGGATTGTTTTTTTCAGCGTGCACACAGGCAGAATGTATATCGGACCGCGAGGAGATATTTTTAGATCGCTGACTCCACCTTTAATGACAACACTGGTAAAGAGGATACTGTAGCTTGTAAATTCCACAGATAAAAGCAGTTCTTATATGTTTATTGATGCGGCCAATGCCTTTTATTTGATGTGTTTCTTAGATTGAGTATTGGGCCCAAGTACACTGTGAGAAGGCTGTATGCCCACCAGACTATATGCAAATAAAATGGTCAAGTTTCAGGCCCATTTGGGCTAACAAAGTCAGATAAGGAGGAATTTTGTCAGCAGTTATTTTAGCCATATGTTGATGATCTGTCTAAACTCATAGTCTACTGGGTGCATTATTGACAATACTTTAGTGAACCATATTAGCCTAGATATTAAATGTGTTTAGCTTATCCAAAGTATCAAAATTCTCTCTGATGTTCAGAGAATACACAATCTACTGCACACTTGCTCATATTGCGGTCTTTAGCCCATAGTTTAGCTGGGGTGTTTTAGTATAGGCATATGTTCTAGTGTGTTATGGCAAATACTGTAGACTGTGCCTAATGACACTGACAGTATACGTTTCTTCATCTGTATAACCAAAGACTACAAATGTCTAAACCTCCCTGACTACATTTTCTAGGCTAATAATATTAGTGTCTGTTTGTTGTCGTAGACATTTTCTGACATACATTACATGGTGATAAAGCCTATAAGCTATATGTTAGTGCCGCATTATCTAGGCCAGGGGTGGGCAATTATCTTTCACTTTGGGGCCAAATAGAAAATGTCAGATAACTTTGCGGGCCACGTTACTTTGTAGGTTCTATCATGCAACACCATTTTCAAAAGTTCACTTTAAGTATGTTTTGTTAATGCAGCAGTAAATAAAGTAACATTCTCCAGAGCTCCTCAGTCATATTATTTTGTTATATTATTTTTTTAATATATTATGTACAGGCCATGTAGTATGTCACAAAGGGCCGCATCCGGCCCGGGCCTGACTTTGCCCAGGTCTGATCTAGGCCTATATGGGCAATATCATTTTTCGTGTTTAGTGCGTGTATCCAAACCATATAACTGATCCAAAGTAACAATCTTCTCTCGGTTCAGCGCATAAACTACTCTATACCGCACACTTGTGGCCACTACAGAAAGCAAGATGCTACCGTACTGCCATTAGCCTATGTGAGAGGCTAGAGACTGTTGTGCAAGTGCAGTGTTTGTGGCTGCAGTAGGCTACTCTTTTCATATTGTGTTGTGCACAATGCACGTGTATACTTTGTCAGATTAATACATTGTGATCGAAGTACTTGGTAAGCATCTAATTATGTGTTGACGCTTACAAAATTACAATATTAAGCCTATGTCTGTACTTATTTGCTAACAATCTTTAGCCTATCTTGCATCGGACAAATAATAGGCGACGTCAGTATTTTATAGATTGTTTGCTTGTTGTTGTTCGTGCTGGGAAAAAACTATTTCATTGTAGTCAAGGACATGTTTTTAAACATCATTTTAAGCAAGCTCGATCGTTTGAAAATATCCCGAAATGCACTTTTGCCGTAGTCCCTTGTCCTCGTTGCCACTTCCGCATTGTGACGGATCGGGAAATGTGAAACGCGGATCTTGATCGCCGAGCAAGGCAAGACGTGATTGAATCAGGTATATGGACTAAAATATCGTATATAACAAAGTCCCAATGGCCAAAATAAAGCCAGTTCTACCACATTTAAAGACTGCTAGTTGTTAGCTGGTTTTGTGAACGACCAGTGTTTGTCTATGGACGCGTGGAGCTGAGACGCTGCTGTTTTGACAGCTGCATTGACCTTACAGTACCTGTCTAATCGTACCTGAAAACAACCGAGAAAATATGCTGTCCAAGGCAGGTTAAATTATTCTACATCTTTGAAGTTGCTTTAAGTTGGATCTCTTACATCCCAGGAAGCAAAGGTAAGCAAACGACAGCCATGTAGGCTACTTAATAAAGTTAAACTTCATTCATCCAGTGTGTGGAAACTCATCTGGCCCCTTTCGTTGCTGTTCCTTGCAGTCCGGGTCATGGCGTCATCTAGGTTAAAGTACCTGTCTCTAGGCGTGCTGGTTTTCCAGACTACTTCCCTGGTGCTTACTATGCGCTACTCGCGCACATTGCAAGGAGATGGGCCCCGTTACCTGGCCTCCTCTGCTGTGGTGGTTGCAGAGGTCATGAAGATCTTGACCTGTGTGCTGCTCGTCTTCAAAGAACACAGTAAGTATCACAGTAACACATTATTGTATAGTAATGAGCAAGCACAACAAGCTCAGTGCTGCTGAAAGACTGTAGCCCACTCCAAGTCACTTTCGATAAACATAATATAATAATATACGTAATATAAGGAAATGCATATAGATAAATACCCATTTATAAACTAATAACACTACCTGGCCAGAAATATAAATTGCGCACACTTATAGTTCTTTGGCTGTGTTATTGTTTTCTCTAAATTCTTAATGCAACGTCCAAGCATTTCTTTCCATTGAGATTTTCATTCATATTCGGCTGAGATCTTGTATTGACGACAAGGGTGTCAAATAGCTCTAAAGTCTTCTCCAGCACATCACATAGACTTTCATTGAGGCTAAGGTCAGAACTATGTTGCTGCCAGTTCACGTGGGACAATGATTCCTCATGCTCCCTGAGCCACTGCCTCACTGGAGCCTGGTGAAGCCCTGACATTGTCGTCCTGGAATATCCGTGGAATCCGTGCACCAGGCCTGAAGCAATCCCAGATCCACAGAACACTCCAATACAAAGATACTTTTTAAATGTATTTATTTTTAATATAGCCAGGCAGTGTATCTGTTCATGTATTCTATCATTGCTTCTGTGTTTCCCAGGTTACAGCGTACGAGCGCTCAACACTGTCCTCCGCCAGGAAATAGTCCACAAACCCATGGACACATTGAAATTGGCTATACCGTCAGGGATCTACACACTACAGAATAACCTGCTCTATGTGGCTCTGTCTAACCTGGATGCAGCCACCTACCAGGTATAGAAGAAGCATGTTTGATTTGCAACTGTGTCTGACGGTGTCTGTGTGGACTTACTGTTATCTCCAACCGTTACATGCAGGTGACGTACCAGCTGAAGATCCTAACTACGGCTCTGTTCTCTGTGTCCATGCTGGGCCGCAGGCTTGGGGTCTATCAGTGGCTCTCCCTGCTCAGTTTAATGGCTGGTGTGGCTCTAGTACAGGTGCTGTACGGTTGCTTGGCTTCTACAACACAGTTATACATGTAGACAAGTCTCAGTGAGTGGCTTTTTAGCGCAGTAGTTGGATGAACAATACAAAATACGTAGTTTTGCTGTTTCAAAATGGTGTTTAAGTGTTTATTTATATATTTTTATTTATTTACAATTGGTAAAACGCTCTCTCTTCCCTAACATGTGCAGTGGCCCACGGAGTCTGTCCCAAGCCCAGAGAAAGAGGTCCTATCTACAGGCTCCCAGTTTGTTGGCGTGACAGCAGTTCTGGTGGCCTGCTGTTCTAGTGGCTTTGCTGGTGTTTACTTTGAGAAGATCCTCAAAGAGAGCAAACAGAGCGTCTGGGTCCGCAACATACAGCTAGGTCAGATGTTTATTATAGCGTAGCATCTCGACAATCGTGTATTCCCGCCCCAGCTCATTGTTTACGTTATGTGTGGGGCAGCTATTAAGAGGAGGGTTAGGGATCAGTCTGTAGGACTAGGAGCACTGTAGGTGAATAAGTAGTGTACAGAGGAGTGCCACATAAACGCTATTACTGCTGGTCAAAACACATTACGCCGAGTGAGGCACCGCAGCCACATGTTCCTAGCAAGATGTTGTGCACAGCTCCTTCTCAGTGCACAAAGAGCCAACTCAGCATTTTACCTCTGCTCTGTGTCAGCTAAGATAAATGTTCCTGCCTGGTTTTATTTTTAACTTCGAAGGTGTGAGGCATGTGTTAATTCTCCTGCGATTCATCTCTGGGTGCTAACCAGCAGTTATGTTGCGTGCGTCAGACTGTTTGCGCCAGTGCTTGGCTCGATAGTGGTACATGGAACAATATGAATGTACAGAATTCAAAACGCATAGCCTGCTAAAACATAAATATCTACTAGATAAAGAGGAAGGAAGGAATAATAGTACACATGTGGGTTCCTCATCTAGTTTGATTACCGTACTTCATGAATTTACTTTATTTAGGTTTTAATATGTTTTTGTGTGTTATGTTTGTATGTGTCCAGGGCTGTTTGGGCTTGTGTTTGGTTTCATTGGCATGCTGGCATACGACGGGGAAAGGATAAGGGACTCTGGAATGTTCCAGGGATACAACACCATCACCTGGACTGTCGTGGCTCTCCAGGTATGCCACCCTGTGACTGATTATTGTAACGGGATCACAGCGATCTAAGTGGCAAAGCTCCAGGCTGATTGATGCAGCGCTTCTCTCTAGCATCAGATTCCCGCTGGGCAATTTAGGTTGTGCCTTAGTCCATCTGCCTGTATTTGTTTGTCCAGGCTCTGGGGGGTCTGGTCATAGCCGCGGTCATCAAGTATGCAGACAACATCCTCAAGGGCTTCGCTACATCGCTTTCAATCATACTGTCAACTCTAATTTCCTACTTCTGGCTTCAGGACTTTGACCCCACAGGGTAGGTACACAGACACACACACACACACATGCACACTCTTTCACTCAAGTTAAGTCAACTGTTAGCAAACGCTTGTATCCACCTCGACAGACAACAAGTGTGTTGGTCAATAGCTGAATAGGTCATTCACCACTGGGTCGTTGTACTGTAAGTGAAAACATTCTGTTATGATAGTAGCATCAGCAGTCATCACGGTTAGCTAAGATGCTATTTCATAATGTTGCTAATACAGTGCACATAATGTGCATTCTGTACTTAGCAACAGTTTGTTTGCCTGTCTCCACCCCTCCGTCAGTCTCTTTCGTTCTCTGTATGTCGTTTTCTGCAGCGTGTTCTGCATGGGAGCTGTTTTAGTCATCATTGCAACCTTCCTCTATGGTTACGAAGGCAAGCCGTCTGCGAACCCCAGCCGGGCCTAGGACACTGCCTACCACTAGAGGGGCATTGTCCCATAGGAGCAAAGGCACAGCGTGGACATGAAGTTACAGAGAAAGCAGACTGACTGTAATGTTAGAAGAAAGGCCATGGAGAAAAGCAGAGGATTGGCTCAAATGATAGAAGGAAAATGATTATGTTATAAATAAATATAACATAACAGGTGTAGTGCCTCAATAAGTGCCTCATGGAGAGAATAAGGAGCAGGGGACTGGTGCCCCAATGGTTTTTGCTTTTAATTTTTTACAGACGCATCCCAGGACATTGGTTGTCCATGTTTTTTGATGGACTGAATCATTGTATGAAACCTGTTTTCAGCACGTTTAATTTCTTGTCCCCAAACATGCGCCCTTGATAGTATGTTGAAAACAGATGACCATGGAGATTGACATACTGTAGTATATGCATTTGACTAATGTTTGACCATGTCTGAATATTGTCTGGGTTCCTGTTCAACAAAGTGGTGATGTGAAAGTTTACTGGCTTGATGTGTCAAACCTTGGCCTGCTGCTGCTAGCGCCATTGCACTGAATTGACTGTAATTGCATGGCAACAGCAGGGACCATATATAATACTGAAGCTTGAGAGTACAGGTTGTATTACCGTGTATATTCTGACACTCAGGTTGCATTTGCCTTTTTTTTTCTCTCTCTCTCTCTCTCTCTCTCGCAATTGATTGTTACAGGGTCATTTGGAATTAATATACTTTTAGTGGCTGGAGCTGTTTACTGTTATGGAGAGTTAGAAAAACTGACGGTAAAACTATTAATAATGGCTACTTCCGAAAGGGTAACTGTTTAAAGGGATATTAATATTGTATTTGGGAGATAATAATGAATAGAACATTATGGGTGTAAATTACAATTAATTCATAATTTAAGATCATATTCTGCTAATTTAAAGAGAAATAATGAAAATATTATTTGAAAACGTTATTGAATGTGGAATTTCTGAAGCGGTTATGTTACTTATTTACATGAGAAGCTTGTCAGGCTTTATTTAAAATAACTACAACATATATGTACTCTTCTACTGACTGTTAGTTTGTCATCATGTGTTTTTGTGATTATTTAAAAGAAATTGTTTTGTTTATGGGTAAAGCGGGTATTATTTTTCAAATCATTATCCATAAAGGAAAAGTGTTTCATCCTTTTTGGCGCTCTATTCCTGACTGAAATTACACAATATTTTACACTCACTCACAATACACACTCATCTGTCACACTACTTCAATGAAGCATATTGACATCCTTGAACAATTTCCACATCCACATACAATAATGCAAAAAGCACAGGTTGATGTTACACATTTGATTTAATGTGTTAAAAACATGCAAATTCAGCTGAGTCTGGGAGGTTCATATAATGATTTTAAAATGTACACAATTCTCCATATTCTTTATGAACATTCAACGCACCAAATTCCAGTTAAGCAACTGAATGAATTACAGTTAATGAATCAAGTTTATCAACAAGGACTGTCCCACTCTGCCACCCCAGTCCTCAGGCACATCTGTATACTGTAAGAGACACTTGAGGCTCTGACAGACATCTTTTAGACAACATTTCCATAAAGTTAAGCTTAACCTTGTGACATTTACTTGATTGTGATGCTATATGTGAAAAAACACAAAACGTTCTCTCTTCCCTTCTCAAGGTTATTTGTTACCCTTGATTGTCAGATTTTTGCCCCACAAACCACTCCAGAATCATAGCAAAGATTCTTGTTCTCAGCTGGTATGGCTGCACATTTTAAAGGGACACTCATTGATTGCATTATAGCGCCCCCAAATGTTCACAACAGTGGGGGTGGCTGTAGAGAGGAGGGAGGGGTAGAGAACAGCGTGAGTCTACAATTGTAGAGGGAGAAGAAGAGAGGAACACAAGCCACTCAACACTGCAGTGTAATGGGAATGGAGTTTCAAACCAAAACAACAATGTTTTAAATTTGTTTGTGTTATAAATACTTGCAAAGTATCTTCCACATCCTTGTGCAGGGAGTAGCCATAGTACTGTGTTATATACTGTATAGTATTAAGGATTCTCAATGTTCCTTTCTATTGTCAGGTGAACAGTTGATCCAGTGACAATGGCACCCCTGTCATATACAGTGTGCTATGAGTGTATATGAGTGTGTTAATGTGCGAAGGCTTGTATGGTGTGCACCCTTTGAGTAGTCTAGGGGATAACATGGTTACATCCTCTGTATTTCACAGCTAAGAATGTTAGTATAAAACTTCAAATTAGCACGCATTTATGTACCGTCTGAATAATGTGACGTCCATCTTCTGTATTTACAAAACCACAAATCTTTATGAATCATTTCCATAATGGCACACGTGACCTGAATTCTGGAGATAAAACTCTGTATTAATCTCTATGTTGTCATACAGACAGTTAATTAACACTGTTTAAAACACAAATTCATGAGAAACAAGTTGCGTGTCATGTGTCATTTTTCCATATACAGTATATACTGTACTAGATAAGGGCACATTCTGTAATAGTATTTTGCCATTACTGCCATAAAGGATTGACCCAGTTGATACAACTTGATAGACAATTCACATGTGGGGTTAGTTAATTAGTTAAGTGGTTTTCTTTCCATTCTTTTCCAAGGCTAAAATGCAGTCATTACAGGACGTATGCTTGGCAAATATGTCATTTACAGACTCTAACTAATTATTTATCAAATGTTTTTATACACACGTCTCAGTGACATATCCTGACAAGCCCAAACCTATTTCCACCCACAGTTTATGAATGGAAAATACATAAATGACTTCTGAGGCCCCTGGAATGTGTGAGGCAGTATGGTGTGACAGAGCAGCAAGACTGGACCCTATACCCTGGGGCTCCACTAGGCTCTGGTCAGCCTGGTACACACACACACACACACACATGCGCGCCCGTGCACATACATGTCTGTGCACCTCCTCACACATCAACTCTGAAAGCATTCAATCAAATAACACTGAAGTTCTGTCTGTAACGCAAAACCACTCAGCTATCCTGTGTGGACCTGCATCGCACCTTTTGGATTTCACTGTACCATGTACTCGAGCACGCACACACACACTCACACAAGCACACATGAACAGCACTTTACTGTACAGTACAGACGGGACAGTATTACACCATCTTTAAGGCGGTAAAACCTTGTTAAATATCGGTCTGGCTTGAGCGTTTCCTAGTGGCCATGTTCAGCTACAGGTTTGCATTACAGCCCTGCACGACAAAAGTCTCAACAGCATCCATAGAGAGCAACGTCTTCATGTGTCAAAGGCAGCGTTGGGGAATTAAGGCGGTTGTCTCCCCAGGTAGAATCACACCAACGGTTTGTAACACTAATCTTGTGCATTGAACAGTTCACATCATGTACAGTATCTCAGCCTGCCTGTTTACCTGTGTCTACTAGCCTGTATGTGTGTGTTTGTTTGTTTGTATGTTTGTTTGATTTTATTTGTCTACAACTTGCTGGTTTGATGAACTGTTTCTCCATTGAAAGGTCCAATGTGATTTTACCTAACATTTCTCTTTGGGATGTCCAGTGTTATTATTATTTTTTCAGCCAGTTCCACACAACCCTGTGCTGTCAACCTTTTTATTTGGGTGGTATGACCACAAGTGGAGGGCCTCTTCTGGGCCTCCACATCAGAACCTGGGCGTCGTTTGCATTGGGCCTCCCCATGGCGTTGGGGGGTATGGGCTCCATGCGAGTCAGTACCCGTGGCTGGTCCTGGTGAATCCGACCAATCAGCCTGGCCCTGGAGGCCAGCGGCATGGACGGCTCCACTGCCACATCCACCCTCATCCTCCACTTGATGGTGTGCAACACAATCTTCTCCCTGGACGTGGTGTTGAGCGCCACCAGCCAAGTGGTGAAGCTCTGGTCTCTCTTGATGCCGGTCAGTAAAGGCGTGTTGGATTCGCTGACCGGCACTGCCCAGGTGACGCTGGGATAAAAGTTGTCGTTCATGCTGACAATGAAGCGGGATGGCTTGGAGGTAGGGCCTACAATGGTGACAGTCTCAGTGGTGTTGCCGTACCAGGGGTAGCTCACGCCATCTGAGTCGCTGATGGCCCTCACCAGACCCTCCCTCAGCTCGGGAAGCTCCCAGCTGGACCTGCAGAAGAGCCCAGGTCATTAACATCATGCAGTGACAACTGAGGGTTAGCAAGAGGCAGAGAGGGGGTAAAATGATGTTCAAGCCTACGCAATAATGTAATTGATTGTATATAGTATTATTATTGTTATTATCACTGTTGTTTATATTAAAATAAGGGATTCACTGCTGGGGGAAAAGGGCTGATATTAAGGACTTTCATTTCAAATGTATTAAACATAATACATGTAATTTAAACATATTTACATGGTACTGAAGATCTTAATAAAATAATAGATAGATAGATAGATAGATAGATAGATAGATAGATAGATAGATAGACTGTTTACATTTCCATCTATACAATTAATTGCATATACAATTTAATATTATATGTGATGTCTTATTATGTGCATATTATTTTAAGTTAAACACTAAACCATATACCTCCCTGTTGCTTTATGCTTGCATTGATCTCTTTATCTTTTGTAAACTGTAATGCACATAATAAACATATGTTTTCTTAAACTGTTAATAAATACATTACATATAGCATTGCTATTTACAATGAAAATTAAATGAATGGGCAGGGACATTTTAAACATAAATGTCAACAGCACCCTCTGAGCAGCATGTAGATTAGGATTAGGACTGTATTCATGGTGGTAAAATGTGTCTGTGTATAATCATTATCTCTCTGTGTGCCAGACAGTATTATCTGGACCTGATTCATCTGGCCGCATAGCACACACACACACACACACTTTACTGTAACATGCATCAGTATTAAAGTGCCTGCACATATGCTTTGTTAGTGACACAAACATGTGAGCCCCTGTTTGCCTGACTGTGTGTGTGTGTGCGCGCGTGTGTGTGCGTGTGTGTGCGTGTGCGTGTGTGTCTGTTGGCATGTGTGTGTTTTGCTACGATAGTGAAGCAGTATGGGAATGTGTAATACTGTTTATCTCCCGTGGGCACAGTCTGAGTGCGGGAGCAGCAACTGTTGTTTAGCTTCTCTAATAGCAGCCTTTCTATTTGGGTGTCAAAGTCGCAGGAACAGAATCTGTCGGTGGGCGTTTCAATGAAGGAGGCTGACAGCATAGTTAACCTGCTGGGCGCATAAATAGAATACTCTGCTATGCAACAACCTATCTGATAAAATGCTCACGTCTGATCAGAAACATGCATATAAAGCATGTATGCAGGCATACACAGGCCGTGCACGCCTTTATGTAAAGCCATCAGTGGGGTGTAATTCTATAGGCTACGTATGTGGGGATAACTCACATGCCAACGTCTCCATAGGTGTTGTAAAATTCCATTTGCGTGCATGCCTGGATCCAGCCCACCACCCATGTCTCGTTACGTGGAATGGATGGCATTACAATGCGCGCTGAAGCCTTGAAGTAGGGTGTCTTGTATCGAAGCACTATGGGCGAGTTTTCCTCAATGATCGTCGGACAGTGGTCTATGGTGGCGGACAGATCATAGACCACAATGTTTTCTCGTTTGATACGTGATTTACAGGTTATGCTCTGAATACAGCCCATGATTTGATTTTGGAAGGTATAGTCAAGTAGCCGAACGGCCTGGAAAAGAACACAGTTGGCCTTACAATCTTATGCTGCCATCTATAGCCAATGTGAACTAGGCTACCCAATGTTGACTATACTGAGTAGGCCCTAATTCACACGCTATTGCACCAAATCACCGCTCAGTGAGACATGGCTTCTTCGGATCCTCGAAACATTTTTGCGAGCCACTCTCCACTTTCCTACACCTTGTGACAAGAGGATCGAGCCCTTCCAGGTGACGGCTCTTGCTCTCGTTGCAGTTCGAATCCACGTGTCTGTTTTCTGTTGGTCCGTAACCTCTGATCCTTTTCTTTCTACCCCGAGCTGTCATGTCAGACGGGGAAGATCGGTGGACACGGGGCGTAGTGTGGGGGACCCGGTTCTCGGGTGGTGGTGCTTGTAGATGCGGCAATAAACATGAGATGCACCTACCTGATCGGCAGAGATTTGTCTGTTGGTTAAATTGTCATCCTTTATGAAAAGGCATAACTTTGGTTAAACGATGAATAGGTACCGGGATATAGCATAGGCTTGTTCATGAGAAAGCTTCCGCTTGCAGGTGCAGGCGATTTCCTCTCGAGATGCAAATGATACCAAAAGCTTAGCATGCCTTAGCCCACATACAGCATTATTTCACAAAATTGTAGAAGCACCACTTAAAACAAAGACGATATTGACACAGAGTAACCTATTAGTGGCGACTCCAGTGCGCGGCATCCTCTAATATCCGTAAGGCTCTGTGACGCTGTTCAGTCTCTGTGGTGCTGAAGATGTTGAATGGACCAATGAACGGCAGAGGGAGACCGAACGCGTGGGAGTGTCCAAGTGTACCGTATGCTACAGTAACCTAAGCATGCAACCCATTTTCTCCATGTTAACAGTGGTTTGTGTTTGTTGTCAACAGCTTGAACAGTTGGTTTCAATGAATGGGAAATCATATTAATTCCAAGGTTCAATACATTTTTATTTTCATATATGCTATAACATCTGAATACCTGGGGACCTTCTATAATAATGTTTTAATTAAATAAAATGTGTGATGCACCGCAGTATATCTAATTAGGCTGAGTAGGATATGCCTACTCTTTGCACAATATTCCTCTATCAGAATAAAAGTGCAGCATAGGCTATCTCACAAACTACCAACCACCTGTTGCGAAGTCAACATAATGTGCCTAAAAGAATATAATTTAGAATAATATATGGTGGCATTTCTATTAAAAACAATTTATGTAGACTAATGAGTTGTATTGTATTTTGAAAATCATGCTTTGTTTGGTTGCGTAATTTCCGTCAGAGAGAGCAGCCAGGAAGAGTTTATTCATGCTCTCTCTAATTCTGCTTTCTTTACTAGTAGAAACATGTCAATAAACTGATATTTATTTGTAATATCCTGAAAATAACTTCTGTGTCATTATCATGGTAGGTAATTTGAAATGTCATAAAATCATGAGATAGCATGCGTTACCGTAGTTACTCAAGTTTCTCTGTTATTGCCATGCTAAAATTGTGTATTGTCCAGCCGTTACGTTACAGTAGCACTACCTTGTGCTCGCAAATGTTCGGTTAAATTAGATTTTGTAGACTATTTGCTTTTATTTATTTCGGTATAATATAAACGAAACATGTTAGTTTGTGTAGAACTATAAACAAGGATGTTAAAGTTGCATCTGACTTGTAATGAATGCTATGCTCATTTTGTATAGCTGTACCGTAGCATCATTTTTTATAAGTAGGGTATTAATCTACCGTACTGTGGTCTATGTGCCCAAGCTCTTGTCCAAATAATTTGTTGGACAAATACTTGAAAATGCAGTGTTCCCAATAATCTTGTTGAAATGTACAGGCCTAATTTATTTTGTTTTATTTTTCTAGGTACCTACAGAATTCAAAGCTCTGATTCAGCGCTTTTATACTCTTCAAACAGAAAGAGTAGAGGCTTATAGGCTATTTGAAGAGTAAGATACCATAAGTACACCAATCATACTAAGGTCTACCGAATGACTGCTGTGTTGACATTGTTTTTGTTGTGTTTTCTGTTGTGTTTACTCTCAGAGGACATGAGGCCTACCTACGGACAGGGCCCCAATATGACTTTGACCACTATAGACAGTTGGTCCACGAGATAACGCAGGCCTTCTGTGGCATGTCCAAGGAAGTCCTGGAAATCAAGCAGAAGTTGCACCAAGATTTTGATAGACCAGACCTCTCTGAGCACATCGACAAGTTACAGAACACAGAGAAGCAAAAGCTTGAACTGGTATGAAATATTTATGATCAAATGTTTGTTGTTGTTGTTGTTATAGAGTACACAAACTAGGATGTTGGAGCAGTGGCCTATACTACGAATATAGTTCAACCTACTAAGATTTAACTCGGGTTATTATGGAAAGACAGAGTTGACACACTTTGCCTGCCTAAACTGGTGTTAATCGGTACTACTCAGTACTACTCACTGCATGGAGAAGTAGGCTAACAGGGTTTAGGGTCCTTTTTCATATTTTAGAGCTCTCCATCTGTGTAAATCTTTTTCCATATCGACAATTATTATAATATTTTCCACACTTTTCCTTGTCCCCATATTCTTGCCAAAGACTGAGGAATGCTGTGTTTTACTTTACAAACTTCTCTAAGAAATGCTAGGTGCTTCACATCGGCGTTCACCATTTTTCAGTGTTCTGTCAGATCTGCTGCTGTGCTGAATACACTGCAGACTCAGTGCTCATTGGCTCTGATCCATGTCTGTCAAAGTAGGCGGAACTTCCAAATTCGGTCCTGCCTCAGAAACAACAGTGGAAATGGCTATATCAACAATAGTGAGAGGTGGTCATTAAAGGTGTTGAGGTTTGAGGATTAAATCTAAACATTGTAGAATGTGGAAATCTTAAGTAGTTAAGCTTTAACTTCCACAATATTCTAATTTATTGAGACACACCTGTATACTATTTCACCACAAGGTGGCAGTTATACAATCCTTATTTCACTATTGTTTTTAAACGAAAATAAAATATTAGGCCTAACTACAAATTACACAATGCTCTGTATATTTTATAGTCTAAGTTAATGGTTTGAAGAGGAGATTGATGTCAAAACATTTCTAAACAGCAGAACGTGTCCTGTCATGATCAGGCAGACACTGAGTGAAATTGATGCTAAATGTTATGGCTTTGGCACGCCCACATTCTGCAGTAAAATATTTTTTTACCGTAGGTAAGGTTTTTATTTCATTAAAGGAGGCTCAAGGCATACGTGTCTATAAAACCTCATTAATTTCTGTTAGTGTTTTAATAGAAGTGGCCCTATCCCACCACTGATCCATATTAACGCTGATAAATGTGCTGCATGTGTCTGATCCGCTGCCCCGTGTCAACAGACAGCCAAGCTGCAGCTGGTCAGGCAGAGGGCCCAGGATCACCCAGAAGAGGCCAACTGTGAAGAGAGGATTCAGGAGATGAAGCAGGAGTGCGTGAGCAGCTAGAAATGCTTTAGCCTCCACAGTGTCGTCATGTTGACGTGCTCTTTTCACCTAGACTTGTAATGCCATTTTACACCATACACATACATTTTAGTGCGTGATTAGTTTGAGCAGAGATACAAGCTCTGTTTTAAAGCATACATTATGCAATATATAACAATTAGTTTGATATCGATATTATTGTTTAAAGATTTTATTAATTATATTATAGGTGTTTTTTTGGGCTGTTGTGTCAAACACAAGTTAGATAATGAGGAATTTAATACCTTAACAAAAGCAGTTTTCTACATGCAGACAGGACATCATTACAGTGCAGTGTTTTTCCCTGAAGTAGAGCGTAACCCCATTTTCATTTACCTTGTTCCCCTGTCAGGATCATAAAGACCAAGGAAGCCCTGAGTGAGATCATGCAGGACTTTATGTACGACTCTGAGGAGTGTGAATGACAGGCGGCATACTCCCTGGAGGTCTGCTGCTGCTCTCTGAGACAGGGAGTGATAGATTGACTCCTCTCTCCTCCAACTTCACCCTAGGAGTCATTAGACACACTTATCGATCCTCTCTGGCTCCACCTTGCTGCAGACATTTCAGACGCAGGCTCACTGTGTGTGTGTGTGTGTGTGTGTTTGCGCACGTGTGTGTGAATGTATGTTCCTCCCTCAGCATAAAAAAAGGTTGTATAGGAAATGTGTTTTGTATGCATGTTTTTATAAATAAATAATAAAATTAATACATACAAATGTTTTCCACTTTATTGTTTATACAAAGTTAGACATTACTTTTGTATATTCTAATTGATATTATAATTTAGAGAAATATAATTTAGAGATCAGGATTTTCTTAAATATGCTGCTTATAAAAATAGATTAAATTAAAAAAACGTTTTAACACATATAAAACAAAGTACATTATATACAGTTTAATGGCAGGTTTTCCCACTGGGAGATAACTGATTTTTATTTCTATAGTTTATAGGTTTATATAATTTTAAAAACCTGGATATTACAAAATACAGATGTTTTAGGTCATAAGCAATTTACAATAAAGATGGAATCTATGAAATATAATGAATTATCAAATTAACAAATTCTTCATTTAACCTTTTAAGAGTATGTGCTTTAATGCTTATGAAGATATATATGAGGGATATTATTTCACAAGGCATTCCTACTAATCCAAAACAGGAGAACTGCGCTGATGGAGACTTGTCTCTCGTACACGTCATTTGTTAATAAAATAACTATAAATCTGGATTATACAATTAAATTGAGTGCTCATGGGAATTGTGAGAATGAAAATTATGTATAAAGTAAAATAAATACTTGACCACCCTGTTCTGCTAATAAACTTTTCTCTGGATATTTCCTCTCTTGGAAGGGCAGAAGCCCATATGTGGTGCATGTATTTTACTTGTTATTTTACTCTCTATTACAGGTGTTGTGTTGGTGGACTTCAGTTTATTGTTCCAGATGGCTTGAGTTGCATATAATGTCTTAGCCTAGTTTGACACAGATTCAGTACTTCTCCAAAGTAGCCAGTCTGGCTTTTCTTCACTCAAGTTCATAAGGCAACAGTATGAAAAAAAGTGGTGTTACTGAAGAACTGAATGTACGTGCATGTGAATGTTAACTCCAAAAAATAAATGATCAGCTCAAATACAATTGAAATCCTGGTAAACAGTAACAGTCTGTCTCGCTTCAGTTATCTTCTCTTTTCGTCACAGGCTGCAGCAAACTAAAGCTAAGTCTGAATAATGAAACACTGCAATATCCCACATCCGGAGGAGGTTGACTTCTCACACAACCTGCGCCCCTCAAAGCTAGTATCTTTCAGTTTGTTGATGCAGTTCTTGAATTAATGACCTCAGTGGCACATACGGTGTGCTATGAATTATCGTCTTGTAGAATCTAAGAGGGATAAACAGATGGTTAATATTGTGGGGATTTAACAACAAAACAATGTGATTCATTGAGGACATTAATTACTCTGGCTGTCTCTGCCAGCTTTGACACTTCATATGTCTTGAACAGTATGTCTCCCAGGTCATTTCAGGGTAATCATTGGCGGGCTGTCAGCACAGCTGTATAAATATAGTGTTCAGGCAACATACAGTATACATATGAACTGAACAGCTAATCCTGCCAGGTGAAACCCAAATTTTCTGACGGGACATGTCCTGGCCTGAAAGAACACATGCGTAAGAAGACACAAAAAGCCAGTGGTTCTCTATGCCATTTGGCCTTAGTTATGTTGTGAAAGAAGCTTCTCAGGTCAAAAGGGAAACTAAACACAACAGGAACACATTGCTGTACTGTTAATTATATTTACATGTTCATTTCCCTTTGTTGTGGCTATCAAGGGAACATAAGTCTGCATCGTTAAAATGCTAAATTAAAGGAGAGTGCATGGCTTGAAGGAGAAATAAAGGGATACTGACTTTATGCTCCTACGCCTGGGCCAGTGAAGTCAAAACCGCACATTCACCTGATCATAAAACAAGAAACTTCACAGAGCCAACCCGTTTGACAGAAACCTCTGCTCTGGTTAAAACGCTGACCGCATCCGCATCCGCATGGCAAGCACGACAGCTCTTCAGGACAAACGCAGGGTCAGAAAGTGCAGTGTGTGTTTGTGTCGGTGTGAGTTAGCGTACTGTATACTGTATGTGTGTTCAAGTTCACATAGCTGAGCAGATGATTATGGTAATTAAACGAGAGAGCGTCTCCTTACCTACCTGGTTGCGCGTTTTGTGTGATTTCTGCAACCACACTCTCCATTGGTCGTACAGCTTGATTGACATGCCACTGCAGCCATAGGCATGTTTGCGCACCCAGCCAAAGAACTGCTTGAGCTCCCGCCGCAGGGTGGAGTTCTGCTCACTAGACTTAGGGTCACATGAGCCAATCTGCAGACGCTCTAGCAGCAGGGACACAGGCAGTGGACGAGAGAGAGAGAGAGAGAGAGAGAGAGAGAGAAAAGCAGCAGTGTTATTGTTATAAGTGTTAATAGCACTTGCATAAAATAAGGAAATGCATACATCTCTAAGCTCGCCATTTGTTTTTGTGTGTGGTCAGGACCTGCTGTTACAGGTGGTCAGCGATAGTATGCCAATACACTGTTAAATTCAGCAAAGCTAATTTCAATCATAAAAATATTATTGGAAACATACGTACAGTATGTATTGTCAGTTTATCCCTAGTTTTAAATCACCAACATTTCAGTTCACTGTGTTCTGAAAGCTGCTAATTGGGAAACCGACTATTCCTGCTTGGACATTCTGAAGAGAAATGGCTACCGAAAGCCAAAATTCTGCCACGATCAATCCTTTATGGTGAACAACAGACCCTGATAACGACTTCCTCTGCCTGGGGAGTAAATACCATGCAACCTATGTAACTCATTATCTGCTCCTCATGGTCCTAAACCTGCTTCCACTCAGGGTTTATGGGCCCTGTGTGTACCACTGACAGACAACCAGCATTTTAACTTGATCAATCTTTGAAGGCTAACGAGAAAAATCTATCAAATATCCCCCTGGCTCTCTGCCATTTCTTTTAATCCTCTGTTGGAGGATCTCTATCGTGGCAGCTAGCCTATTGATGTTTGTTACTCTGAGGTCACATGCGGTTTGGATCTGGTTGCATCAGGATGTTGAATCAGGAATATGGCATTGTTTTTCTGGCTTTAATTGGCAATGAGAGGCTGATTATTAAAAACGGAAAGAGAGGTCTAGACTAATAAACATTGCAGAAGCTTAAAAGTCAAAGTGCATGAAGCCTATTGTGTTTTAGACACTCAATAAAAGGTCAGTTTATTATACGTATGCTGCATGTGTGATTGACAGGCATGTCTTTAACATCAATTTTCTAAAATACCATTGCAGCATAACAATATAAAATAAAAAAGTTGGGGCTGATCTCGGGATTGATTTTATGAAGCATGTAATTATGCCATATTTGATTGGGAACGAGCATGTCCTGTAGCGCTTTAACGTAGTTCAACAGAACTGGATGCTATGAATTCAAATGATAGGATAGGTTAGTGTTGAAAATGATTAGTAAAAAGGTTGCATTCTGCTGGGAAATGTGTGTCACCCAGTAAAACAATACATCTAGCCTTGGTTTTCAGTGTGTATGTCAGGAACCCCTCAGTTGGTCATTATATGATTTCAAATTCAGACTTTTCAGAAACTAGATACATTATTTGACGAAATATTCGTATCGTTTTTACGGTTGTTGCCGACTGCGACCTTCTTGGGGTCATCATGCATCATGGCATACTGACCTCCAATGGGAGTGGATGCCGCAGTGGGGTGACTCCAGTCACTCCAGATGCCAGCCTTTCTAGAGCCGTAGATGCCCACTGGGTTACACCTCACCTGGACAAAATAGACCGTGCCAGCTCTGAGCCCTGCCAGCCGACACAGCGTCTGGTTGCCAACATCGTCCACCACCTGGCAAAGATAACGTAATTATATAAATATAACTGGAGATTATAAGATGTAAGTTTACCATTCCTTATGGAATGAGAGGTTTACTGCATTTCGCTTGCTAATTTATTTAAGTCTTATTTTCTAGAGGCCGCATTGTGAACTTTGTCTGATTTAGGTTTTGTAGATCATATATTGCAGATTTGTTGACGTTTCCATTTAGTATATACTATTTTTTCCCTCTATTTTCAAAAGTATTGTAATATTTATTTACATGTATGTAGAATATACAGTGAAAAAAAAATGTTGGTCTGTGGCCAGAAAATATCAAAGAATCCTATAAAAAAAACATGATCTTAAACTCTACTGTTACACTTTGGATTCAAGCCAGGCTTCAATAGATGCCAAGCCATAAACTGGCAGTGTTCAAACTTTTACACATGAGTAAGCTTTGCTTCCCAGGGAGACCAGAGGCTGTGGAGGCTGGGAATGTAGCAGGAGCAGGGAGGATCACTATTATTCTCAGAGCCGTCACACGCCCCTTAAACGTCTACACACCAGATGAGACCTGCCACCACATTAGCACGATATGGGAGTGTGTGTGTGCTTAAACGTGGACATGGTCCTTATTTACCTTCCACTCTGTGCTGTCCTCCAGCCTGTAGCGGATTTGGTACGTGGCCTGAAACAGGAAGTCCTTGAGTGCAGGAGGACTGGACCAACGCACAGTAAGCTGGTCTTCCAGCTCCCCAACACGACTCACCAGAACATTTTCAGGGGGGTCTGTGGTCACTGGAGAAATAATGCCACCAAATACGAACAAGGATGAGCTTCTTTATCCTTATGCTGGCATCCTCTGAAAGACCCCTAAAGAAACCGCCAAATAAATATTTGGCAGTAAAAAAAGGTATTTGGAAATAAATAAAATAAAACATAAATATGACTGTGGAAGCATTGACAGAAAATGTAATTGTATATTAAAATGTATTATTTAGTATATATTTGTATAATCACTGTACATATAAAAGTATAAATATGTAATCATGGTTAATATGTTTGCATAAAGTACTTAGAACATCTTCTTACAACTTCTATAGTAGGCTACAACTTCTGTTGTACTATATTGTATTGTATGTACTGTATGTATGTATGTATGTATGTACAGTATGTGTGTGTGTATTTACAGTATATATCTTAATCAGATGTTTTTATGTGTTTATATTTTCCTATGTTCAATGTAAGATGTCCTTGAGTGTCATGAAAGGCATCTAGAAATAAAATATATTATAAAGTTACAGTAAGTCAATGATAAATTATGTTGTGTTTTATTCTTTTATTTATGCCTAATTAAATGTTATATTCCTTTTGCTATTACTTTTTATTGTTAGAAATATTATTTATTGTTACATTACTGTAAAAGCATTGCTTCATAATCTCTGTTCCTGAATCGCCTAGACCATTACCTCAAATCACCTTCCTCCTACTCAGCCTGGCTAGCTTTTAGGAAGCTCACATAATCAGGTCTCAATTCTCCTCCCCTCCAGTGCATCTTCTGTAGCCAGCACATTGACATGTTTTCCCAACGCAATAAACTAAGCAAAGGAATCGAATGCCTTCCTGGATCTGATAGGGGCATGTGGGGGGGACAAAGAGATGAAGGCTTATTAAAGTGTTTACCATATGCAACTTTGTGCTTGAGAAACTCATCACCCCCATTCATTTACGGTGTCCATTGTTGTTTGGGGATTGTTGCGGTTTATTGGTTCTATCAAAAGATTCTCGGAGGAATTGTAAAACCGTGACAAAAAAAAATCTCACGGTTTATTGTTTCTGTTATTGCGTTTTCTCTACACCACAGGCAACCATGCCTCCCTCTTATCTTCCTGTAGGACACTATTGTCTAGTAGTCAGGGTCGTCAAGTCTTACCTAAAGGGTCGTGGGCACTTCCTGGCACTAATAAGGACATAATTGTCCTGAATCCCAAAGGGAGGAAATATAGGAATATCACTACCTTTTTGTACAGGGAAGTAGACCATAAAGGGTGGTGGGAATTGTGTTGAGTCTATTCATTTTTTATGACATATGATCGACCACATCACTATTGTGAAATTGAAATGTGTTATACGACTGTGAGGCGCATGGGTTAACATTTTCAGCTATTTTGTTTTTTTAGTGTTTCAGCCAGAACCCATTACACAGTTATAGGGATGAATGGATGAACACTATAAAAAAAGACCTCTTCTAGAGGAAAGTGTGTTAGCCATATGCAAGAGATCTGATGGACATGGGAAGAAAAAGAATAAGGACTATGGGGAAAGGAGATGATAGGAGATTAGATATACAAGTATAGGGAAAGGGGAAAGTCAACAAGCGAGATGACAGACCTTGCTCACTCACCCACATCCAGAATGTCCAGGATGATGACATCAGAGGTGGCTGAACCCAGCTGATTGGCTGCCTCCACCCAGATCTCGTACGGGGTGAAGAGGGCAAGGTCACCTGGGATGTAGCACGAATATGGCTGCTGCCCCGTCATGTAATCCTCACATACCTTCTCTCTCCCATACCACCTGGACCAAGACACAGTAGCCACACTTAACCTTCACACTGGTAGCATTTACTGTAATGGCACACCCCTTGATATGTGTGCAGAATCACCAGCGTAGATAGATAGATAGATAGATAGATAGATAGATAGATACTGTAGCTATAGATAGATAGATAGATAGATAGATAGATA
>JAODTR010000019.1:935502-957736 GCA_025399935.1 Amblyopsis rosae
GATTCTCCGGCCAATCTCTCGCTCCATAGTCCCCTCACTCGCGAACAAGACCCCGAGGTACTTAAACTCCTTCACTTATTATTATTTGTTGTTTGTGGTTCAGATATATTTCTTATATCTGTTATGCTGAAAACTGTAAATTACTGTATGGACTTTACACCTGGAACGGTGAGCCCTGCTATCTTGTACATTCCTTATAGTGGTTGCGGGCGGCCAATAAATACGTGTGTGTGTTTATTCAAAGGTCAACTTCTTCAGCTATATGCAGATGGCTTGGAAAGCTCTACACACCCTTGAGCAGAGTAAAGGCTCACTAGTAGTTGTCTCATCTCTTCTAGGTAATTTAACAAATTTAACATTTTACAAATACAATTTTTTTTTATAAACAAATTTTCTTAGCCCACAGGCAGTGAAACACATCAATGTTGGTGCACTGGAGAAAGGTTATGATTAGGTTTTTAACTGTGTGGTTCAACATTCTTCCCCTGTGTTGAGTGAGCCTATTCCTACACACCCCAGCTGGGACAGAGGGTCTCGGGTCTGGGCGCTATAAAGGAACAAGTGCACACCTTTAAGGGATTGACATACATCATTTACAGTGATATGTGTCCACTTTAAATGATTTCCCAGGTAAAATGGGCAGCCCCTTTTCAGCACCTTATGCTTCCACAAAGTTCGCCTTGAATGGCTTTTTTGGCTCACTGCAGCATGAGCTGGCAATGAAAAAGAGCAACGTATCCATAACAATATGCACACTGGGGCTCATCGATACTGAATCTGCTATGGAGAAAGTCAAGTGAGTCAAGTTTCAGTTCAGTTTGGTTCATTCTGTTGAAATACCATGTACAGTATATAGGCATATATCATGACTAAATAATAATATGATTAGTTTACTGTGAGAACTATTTTGATTGTTTTATGTTTATAAGACATCCCAATGGCTACTAGTCTGTGTGAGTCAGTTAGACAGTTGTGAATATTGAAATTCATGTTGTGTTTTAAATCCTAGGGGGAAGACAGATGTCCCAGCTTATCCTGCCACAGATGCAGCTTTGCACATCATTATTGGAGGAGCAACAAAACAACATGAAGTTTTCTTTCCCTGGTACACTTACATTCTCAGTGCAGTCAAAGACTGGTTTCCTTCCATCACAAACTACGCAATTCGTAATACCTATAAATACACCCCATGAGTCAATTTGATTTAATTGCCATTTGATGTGTTGATTGATGATTGATGGACATGAATTGTTTTAGAAACCACGTTATGTAGGCCTATTTGACCACAGATAGGCTCTTATAGTATTAAAAAAACATTTTTATTAAAACTTTTAATGTTTTTTACTCTAAAGACATTCTATATTAATACATTTTATCTATACCGTGGTTTTGATTGTTAATTTTTGCCACCGAAGAATGATAGTAGCTAGCTATCTAAATAAAATCATTCATATCCTGCTACAAGCAGTACCAGAATTGTCCACATGAGGGCAGAAGTGCCATACGAATTAAATTAAATGTATACACAAATCTCTCAAATCACCGTCTTAAAGTTGTGATGACTAAATTCCTAAAAATGCTATCCATATTGCATGTGGTGCATAATTAAAAACAATAAAATAATTAGCATATATCCCATTCCTTAATCATGTTCATCATGGGAAGTTTTAAACAACCTATGCAGTATATACAGTATATGAATGACATTCTTCTGTCAATGAAATCCTGCTGTCAATATCAAGAATGTTGTTTGCTTATGATAAGTGGACCTGCTCAGCTATTGACTGCCATACTTTTTTTAGAATGTAAAATGTACTGTAAATGTAAAATGCAAAATAGACATATTTATCTGCTTTTCTTCCCCTAAATAAACAGCTTTAGGGGAGCACCAGCACCTATAGCTAATCTGCTTTGTCAAAAGCCCCTCTCAAACCTCTGCGTTCCTGTCCGCCTCCATTCTTCTCTGTCTCATTCATTTTGTCCCCTCCTTATTGTGGCTGACCACAGCAGGGCCCTGTGGACTTCCTACAGAGCAGGGACAGTCCCTGCGGGCTTCTTGTGTCATTGTTTTTCCTTCCCAAAGCACCTCAGGCCTGCTGTTTAGTGGTAGCCCTCATCCATCACGGTGGTCCTCTCTCTTCTAACACATGCTCTAAGGTTGTGCCCTGCTGTCACGCACCAGGGGCGGCATGCCGGCCTATAGTACGCATTGCCATAAAGTATAGTTAAATATTTGATATTTAGGAAGAGTTGTGCCAAAATATGCTCGCCCTCGGAAATTAACATGTATTCAAAACAAAGGCTATGCTTTTGGGAATCGATATACTTTTCTTACCATTCTTCTGCGACTCTTGATGAAGTCGGAGGAGGAGATTTAGTTGAGTTATGTTGCTGGAGGTGCAGCAGAAAAAAGCTCTGTGTTTCTCTCTCTCTCTCACACACACACCCATGGATATGGCGGTGCCTCCTGGGGAAGGCAGCCAGTAACACCTGCAACAGATTAGTGCTCCTAATGCTGGGCAATAAATCCTCTCACCCTCTTCCAGCATATCCATGTCTACTGAGCCTAGTGAACATTCATACACATTCACAGACCCCCCCCCCCCCCCAACGCACTCATGCACACACCCACTCTCTCCAACCTTCCCCCCTCCATGTTTCATAAAACAGTGGAGCACATCCACGTCCAGCAAACACGCAACACACATCATCTATTCATATATTCCTGCATGTGCAGTAGTTGGGCCAAACTATGGCCATCCATTATCTTTCCATTCGCTTTAAACTCACCGTCTTATTGGCCCAGTGTCTCAGAGGCTTTCCCCAGGGGATTGAGACAAGGCCTTACATCAAGTTCAAACATTTTCATTATGGCTCCAAACATTCAAGGCTAGCGCCAAAGCTGTGGCGCTGTGCTTTACTGACGACACATAAAAGCTTCAGAGGTGCCAGTGTGCTCAGTCAACTGGACCTTGCATTAGGAGCAGTGGGCGTTTACAGAATCGAGGTTGAATTTTGCTTTAATGCCCTGCATATTTTACTTTAGTGAAGCATTTCAATGTCGACAAAGAAAGACAATTTGTATATGTGCTTTATTAGCCAAATCAAATTCCATATAAAATAGGTCTTTTTTTTTCTTCCCCCAGATAGCATATGTCTCCCGTTTTACGTCTGCTGTGCAAAGTATGCTGATACAGCAGGGCTGTCATGTTTCAGGTCATAAATAGCCACCCAACCATTTAAATTGTATGGTACACCTCAGCCATCACTCAACACTCTCAATTTATGGCACTACCTTGCCCTAGGTGTTGCAGCATAAAGGACACTGCTCCACAAAATCTCCATCCAACTTTGCTATAAGTTACTTTATTCACCACAGGAAAGATATAGCCTTGGATGCTGTGTCTGCACACATGCTTGTTTGTGTGTGTGTTGGTGCTATTACCTAGCCAATTACCTGAGCATGAATAGGTGACAAAATAGGTGAAAAATACAGTAGGACCCATGCATGAATCTAGGAGAGAGATTTATAATGACAAACTCATAGCCCAGAGCTCGGAGCAAGTACTTCCACTTGACATCTGATCTGTATGTTGTCCCATACACAACATATCTGAACCCATGTGCTTCATGACATCCCTTCTCTGTATCTGCATCTAGAATGATTCCATGGGCTTGAACTTGGCTTTTTGTGTTGCCTTGCAGTGTACATTATTCTGCTATGGTCTGCTCTGGTCTGCTCTTGAGAGACTGTTTATAGAAAAGCAGGTTGAATGACAATGGCAGACAACAGTTTAAGAACGCTTGTGTCTTTTGTATAGAAGTGCATTTGTTTCTTCTGTGTCCAGTAAAGTCAAATAGCTTGAAGGCCTTACATTCAAAAATAAATCCATAAATGGGACATTTTAAAAATACAATATGTAACACATGATGGAATATTCAATCAGCAATTTGTAATATAACTACAGAAAATATCAAATGCATACTGTACAGAAACATTCTGCATTTATTAAACAATAATGTATATTTTAAGTAAGCATCTCAATTAATTAGATGTGTGGAAAAGTTAAGTAATTTCAATAATTGACAAAGTGAAACTCATATTTACTATTGTGGATTAATTACACAAAGTGAAATAATTTGAGCCTGTACATTTGTTTTAATCTTGATGATTACGGTTTACAGCTCATGGAAATCTCAAATGCAGTATCTCAGAAAATGACAATATTGACAAATAGTGCAATAGTGTAGACTCAAGGTGTTACATTCTAACCAGCTAATTAACTCATAACACCTGCAAAGGTTTCCTGAGCCTTTACATGATCTAAAAGTCCAGTTCTGTATGCTTCACAATCACAGGGAAGACTGCTGATTTGACAGTTGTGCAGAGGACAGTCATCGCTAAGCAGAACAATAACTGGTCTGGCGCTCAGTTGTTTAAAGTCCTTTTCAGATGAAAGTATAGGGTGCTTTCAAATGGTTTGTGTTGAGCCGGATCATGTTCTGAATCGATCCAAATTTTGCGCACGTCCCTGGATTCGTTTATTGTTCACACACCACGAATAGAACGCCACAAATAGAACTTGTAAACAGTGCCGCCATGGTAACACCATGGTTACATAAGTGGATTTCCAACATTTTGAAAGCCATTTTATAAAACAACATTCTACATAATTCCATGAGCCAGAGCATTGCACTTGCGATTTTTCACTGGGCTAATTGCGTTCTAACTGCAAACAAACTGTTCTACAGAGTTAGATTGTTGGTTCAGATGCCAAAACAAACCAATCTTGGGGGGGAAGAAATGCTCAACTTTCCGATTCAACTGCTCCAATGAGCCAGTGTGAAAGCACCTTCAATTTTGCATTTCATTTGGCAATCAAGGTCGCAGTGTCTGGAGGAAGAGTGGAGAGGCACAGAATCCAAGTTGCTTGAAGTCCAGTGTGAAGTTTCCACAGTCAGTGATAATTTGGGAAGCCATGTCATCTTCTGGTGTTGTGTATTAAGTCCAGTCAGCTCAGCCATCTACCAGGACATTTTAGGGCACATCATGCTCCCTTCTGCTGGCAAGCTTCATGGAGATGCTGATTCCATTTTCCAACAGGACTTGGCACCTGCCCACACTGCCAAAGGTACCAATACCTGGTTCAACGACCATGGGATTACTGTGTTGATTGGCCAGAAAACTCGCCTGACCTGACCATAGACAATGTATGGTGTATGAGGTCAAGAGGAGGATGAGAGACACAAGACCCAAAAGCAGGTGAGTTGAAGGCTGCTATCGAAGCAACCTGGGCTTCCATAACACCTCATCAGTGCCACAAGCTGATTCACTCCATGCCATGCAACATAGATGCAGTAATTCATGCAAAAGGAGCCCCCAGTACTGAGTACATGTACACAAACATACTTTTCAGAAGGCTGACATGTCTGTATTAAAATTCATTTTTTCACTGGTCTTATGTCATATTCTAATTTAATTTAATTTCTAAGCCGATATAACACACGATATACAGTATATGAGTTTCACATTCAGTTTAATTGTTGAAATGACTTTATTTATGCAGAATATTCTAATGTATTGAGATGCACCTGTAATCTTGTATCAATGCTGTCCATTGGTGTTGTTGTGTGAACAAGAAGGGAAAGTATGTTAATCTTTCTGAACACCAAACTTGGTCAGAAACCCTGTTTTTACCAAACACAGAGCTACAGAGATAACAAAGGGACAGGACGAGAGAGAAAAAGGGGTGTCAGTGTGAATGAAAACAGTGTGGCTGAGGTGGCCCCTGACCTCTTTCCCCAAACTCCTTTCAGAGCAGCACAATGGTTGACACCTGTGTCCTTTCAGACCTGCCAGTATTGTTATTTACATCGCTCAGTGGGAATGAGGGGAAGGGGGAGGGGGGGTAAAGGTGCTTCTGATTTGCTCTCGCTCTCTCTATTCCCTCCTTCTCAATGATTTGGTCCCTTCCTAGACCCTTCTTTTATCCCTGCTCTCCTTTTTTCTCTCTCTCTCTCTCTCTCTCTCTCTCTCAGTGTTTTTGCAGGTCTTGAACTCTCTCTCTCTCTTCGTCTCTAAATATTTAAGATAAGTCCAAACACAGAGAGATGTGGTGTTTCAGCATACTGTGCTTTTAGTTTGTTAGGCCTGTACCTGCTATGTGTATATTACACTTTGTTATTAGGGTCAAGGGTGCCAGACAGAGCCACACCTGTAATATAAGGGCTCATTGGTTCAAAGAAAAAGATAATAGAAAGAAGTAATTTAATACATTTAATAAGAAGAAAAAGCTCCAAGGTCATTTGCACTATAGTGTCAAGCTCTTTAATTTTATATACTATTAGTGGATTCAATAACAACAGCTTTTCTATCAGCATATGGACACAAATGTTGATTGCATAGTAAAGTTTAATGATGTACCCAGGACAATCACGTCACTGTATTCTAGGCATGTATCCCTCTTCAGTAGACCAGTCCAGCTGGGGAAGAGCAGGGGAGCTTGGGTGCACAAATAGTTCTTTATTTTTTATTTTTTTTGTCCATTGGGAGAAAAGAAAGCCCAATTAACAAAGGATAAGAAGTGAACCGTAAACACCCACAACCAGGCCCAACAAATCTACAAAAACAACAACACCCCCCCCCCCCCCCCCCACACTTATTTTCTATCTCTCCCACTTCTATCTACAGTATATCTCTCTGCCCAACCCTCCCCCGTTCTGCTGACCTCTTCCTCCCACTTTTTCCTCCCCCCTAACTTTCCCTTCCCCTCCCCTCACAAAAGGAAGGCTCAGAGCTTACCAAGTGCCAATTAACACTGAATGTTTGGCCCTCGCACCTCCCTCTCTGAACTGCTGACAGCTCTGGTGTTTGGGTTAGTACCGAAGGCCTGCAAATAATTATAATTCTCTTGCTTGTGCCCCCACCCACCCTTCCTGACTCCCTCCACTGTCCTTTATTTTGTTTCCAATGAGGTGGTTTTACAGTTCAATGTGCGTTCAAAGGGTGATATAAAATGACTTCACAAAGAATTTCATTTGGAGAGGAGAGGCTCTGTGACACTGGGGAGCCCACAAGCAGAATACAGCGATACACACACACACCTATACCTTATTACCCAGTGGAAACATACTGTAGGTCCAATGTTGAAATGAAGATAGTCCTTTGGGTCATTTATCAAAGATAAAGCTCTGACATGCTTGTTTGTATCCCTTGCTAACACCAATAAATCAGCCTATATGGAATAAAGGAGTATATAATGAAGCGGGGTGAGAGGGGTTTTAAACCCTGAGAGAAACAGATACCCCCACACACACACACGCACACACTTAAAAAGAGCTTCTGCCTGGGATCAATTCCCTCCCGAAGGTTGGTCTACCTCAAGTGCTCATAGGGACCAAACTGCCTCTTTTTATCTATTATTCCGAAATAACTTTCCCTGAAAACACTGGGAAGTTAGTTTTTGAATTATTATTGTCCAGGAAAGTCTTTACTTGCACTCAAAACCATGTAAAGTCACCATTACCAGTAACTATTAGCTAGGAGCTCCACAGCTAAAAGTTTGACGATTGCACAATAGAAACTATAAACACAAAAAAAAAAACATTTTGACACTTAATACTTCTTGTAGGTTTTCCTTGTTATTTGGGGGGTTGTAAGTATAAGTTTGAACTGTCAGGGTGTTATTAGTACAACCCTGAGGAGAGGGTGAGTCGTATCGCTGGAGTGAAACCACATTGGAACCAGCTTTATTTACATTCAAATAAGGGAAGCGGAGCAGAGAGCTGACGTGAGCTGACACAGTCCAGTCGGAGCTGGTTGGGTCTGGATTTCAACCCTGGGAGCCTGGGGTCAGAATGCTCTTGAGTTTCTCTGGAATTAACATGTGACCATGGACCCAAACATTGCAGAATTCACCAGAAGATAAAAGGAACACGATGTGGTTTCTTATAACTTGTTGACTAATATTTCCCTTAGGAGTTAACCAGAATAAATCTATATCTGATTCTGGTTTAAAATTCATGGATGAAGCTACGGCTATGGTATCTAGAGAGATTAATTTTAAAGCAGGTGTGTTTCCTCTGGCTGTGCTGCCAGGCACAGAGAACCCAGACTCTGTAACATCTGATTCACATAAACCATCATTTCCCCTTGGTCTCCATCCTAAAAGATGGATGCCAAGGTCAGCGATGTGGCGGTGTCAACTGTGGGTCGTGAGAAAAGCAGAAAGAAGCACGTGGCTGGAATTAGACGAATGTCAGCCGACATCTATCTCTCAAAAATTATATGCCAGTACCATAGGTCTCTTTCTCTCTCTCTCTCTCTCTCTCTCTCTCTCTCTCTCTCTCTCTGTCTCTCTCTCTATCTTGGTAAATCATAGCTCTCTCTCCTGTCTTTCTACATTTCACATTTATCCCTCCCTATCTCTTTCTTTATTCCCACTGACACCATAAGCATTTCCTTCAGCGGGGATGGTGATCTGAGTCGTCTAGCTTCCTCTGGCGTCTGGGGTGACCCTGGCAGCAGCAGAGTATCGCACAACGCAGGCCCACGCCATCACACAGGTATTTAATCCCAAAATGAAACCCACCCACCACAAACTGGCTATGGAGGCGGGTCAAACGTGGGTCAACCAGGGCAGCCATTGCTTCACCGGCTGTCTGGGAGAGTGAAGAAAGGGAACCAAAAAAAAAACCATGAAAGGTAAAGGAATATGGTGGGAGGTGTGTGGGTGGATTGAAGAGGGACTGGTAGTTGGACAAGACGGGAAAAACGGAGTATGTCAAAGTATGTAAAAGTTTGAGCCTTTTTGACGTGTCTATGAAGAAAATAAATGTGTAAGGTAAACCACTGTGATTTCATAAGGCGTGTTATTGTCTTTCTTTGTCTATCAATGTTCTACTTCTCCCTGTGCCTCAGTGACAAACAGAGTAGTTTCATAATTATATTTTGTGTATCTATCTAATGTTTAGGTGATTGCCTTGACATGGTGTCTATTGTATATGGCAAGCATGAGCGTTTTTAGACCGTTTCTAGCACCCCTAAAATTATTTTTAGCACAACAAATGTTTTTTTTTTTAATGTATTTATTTTAATTTTTATAAGTTTCAGCCCTTTAATGTTACATTTTGCAAACTTACACACAGGTTATTACTTTGGGGGGAAATTTGAAAGCAATATACAGGATGCTTGTGACCCTTATTGCATTATATTCCATTCCATTTTAAATTGTCACCTCTTCCAGAATATATTTCTTTAAGAGACATTTCCACCAGAAATTGGTGAATAAAAGGTACAAATTAGTGCCTAGAAATTCACCAGAATGGAGCAAATGGAAGTGTTTGATGCAAAAGACCATCCTGATTTTGCAAGATGCAGTTTGACATCACCACAAGAATCAGTCTGGAGATCTTGAAATTGTTGTACTTCGGTCCGATCAATCTAGCCTCAGCGTTGTACTGATACCTACCTGTACGGTTCAGGTGGACAGACAGCGAATGCAACTCAAAAACTACAATGGTGGTTCCTAAAGAGGTTAACGTAGAGTTTTATTAGCCTAGTATTTATTAGAATGGAAAATATGCTTTCACTCTTCTCCTGACTGTCTTAGTAAGTATTTTGATTCAATAACAGGTTTCTTCTGGTTCACAGGTTCGTCCACCTGCCAAATAATTTGTGAAAGTGTCAAGGTGTCCTTGAACACCACACACAACCCTAACTGCTCCCAGTGGCCAGGTGGAGCCTTGCATGGCAGTCATCACCATTGGTGTATGAACGTGTGTGAATGGGTGAATGTGAGGCAATACTGTACAGCGCTTTAAGTGGCCGAAAGGGTGTAGCACTAAATAAATGCAGTCCATTTCCACACCTCACCTGCAGGCTCAGTCCATTCTCTACCTCTCCTGCAGTCACCCACACATTTGAGGAGAGTACCTATACAGAGTATAAAAAATAACAAAAATAATGTTAGGATTAAAATGGGTTTTAAGAAATGCACTTGAGTTTTTAGAAGCCACACAGAACATCACTAACATCACACTGAACCACAGATTCACATATACCACCCAGAACTTGGTGCATTTTCAGATGTCATATGTTTTCTAACAGATTTCCATGACTCCGTTCTGTGCAGAAAGGGACTGATAAGGGCTGAATAATTGTCCATTGTGAGCAGACACCGTGTCACCCAGCAGTGAGAGTCAAGAAGAGAGACAACCACTGGAAGTGATTATGTCTAATGTTCAACATCTGCCAGTGATCTGCTTCAGAAGAAGAGTTTCAAAGACGAGGATGGCGGAGGGAATAAAAGAAGCGTGAGCAGTAATTTGCACAGGATTTACAGATCTCCTGAATTAAATTTGGGAATCCTTGCTTCACATCTTGATCTGTTCCCTCAAGACATTCACACTTATAATATGCATGCACACATATTCTGCAAACACTCACAGCAACACCGGTAACACGTGCTTGTGAGATACCTGCTGATATATTATGATATAGTCATATTCTCTGCTGAAAGCTGAATTGTAAAAGATTCAAGTAGACCTTGCTGTCTGTGAGCAATCACAAACCACCCAAGGAATTGCTGCCTGTCTGTCAGAGTTGAGCTAGAGCCAGGTCAGCAGTGATCAAAGACAGTGGAGGAGAGAAAGAAAGTGTGTGAGAGAGAGAGAGGGTTATCTGTTCCCAATTACATTAAATCATGGGAAATTGGCTGAGTGCAAAATGAGGGAGAGCTTGATGACGATAAGTCAGATGAGCAAAGGTGGTCTGCAGAGATTGCATACTTCAATAAGAAGAAAAGAATACAATAGATTAACTTTTTTAAATGTCATTGCCTATTAACATTCAAATAACATAATGGACCGTCAACAGCATGAAACAATGCATTGATAAGCTAAAGAGACTTTTGGAGATGATTAGCGCCAAACAAAGGCATTGGTTTGCGAGAGAACAGACTTCATTTCCACAGCTAATGAATGCAGATAGAAAGGGCAGAGAGTGATAATGAAACATGCATAACAATGGGGGAATGCGCTCACTGAGTCTTTTACTCCAGTCTGTGAAACACAGTGGTTTGTCCCTTCCTCTGATTGGTCAGAAGCACTCACCAAAGAATGCCAACAAAGTGATTCTCCAGCATGCCCCCTCCTTCCTCTCTTTTTCAACAACCATCCCCCTCTCTCTGTCTATCACCCGGTGCCCCCTCCCCCACCTTAACTCCCCCCTTGTATCCCCACTCTCCCTCCCCCTCACCAGGGTCCTCTCCCTGTTGCCTCACGGCTCGCTGTGACCCATCTTGCACCTCCCGGAGCCCACAACAGACGTTTGGTGTGTGAAGAAGGGCAGGAGTTCAGGCTTGGCTTGAGGCTCCAATGCTTCCTCTGCACAGAGGCCTGCCCCGCCACTTTATAATGATATGCCTTTGGCATTGAGCGCAGGTTCAAGCACAGTGCATGCACTGGTGTGATGGGAGACACACTTGGTGATTAGTTGTCCCTAATTGGCAGGTCCTTGCCAGTTAGAGCATCCCCACAAAAAACATAGCAGTTTGGGCAGTGGTTTCAAACTTAAGCAAGTCTATGCATGTTTAGCATTATAGGGTTCATAGTTTGACTCACACCTTAAAAGCCACTGAATGGTGTTGCTATTGTTCTGACAGTGCCCTTCGCCCTACTTTTTTTTTGGTGCTTTTTTTATGGTGGCTAACAGTTGCTTCATGTTCATTTGCCATCTCTGTTAACTCTCCTTAGAGAAAGACAAATGTGAGCCTTAACTCCGTCAACAGGACATGTAATGTTGTCCCAGCTGTCAAAAGAATACAGACAGTATTAAGGCAGCAACTCTGTTACTAAGCAAGCAAGTGGCCATGCGATGACTAGGTGTTGTGGATCAACATGTCTCATGTTATTCACAGTCGGCTATTTCTGAAACATTGCGAAGGAATGATGATACTGATGATAATGATTACAATATTATAATAAGTTAAATGGTACTTTTATCTTATGAATGCATTTTTTTATGTTACTTCTCAAAGTACTATGGTTGTTTCAACTGCACACTGGAGATGGCTTTTATTTTCTTTTAATGTTATTTTTAGTAAAAGCATAAAACCTTTACAGCAAGGAAGCACTGCAGTTTTACAGCCTTCACAGATGGTCTGTCTGGTTCACTGACATGGAATAAACAGGTGGCATTATAGGGTCGTATTCCTGTCTGACTGTGTTTTTGTTTTTTAGCATTCTTGTAACCAACTTCAGTTGATTTATTGTAGACAAATTACATAAATGAAAATAAGAATCATAACATTAGATTATTATTTGTAAAAAACATGAAACTTGTTATTCACAGCGGCATTTCTTCTGTCTTGGGCAGCAACTGATTCCAATCTGAAAGGTAAACGTGCATTCCACCAGGCATTCATATTGACACTGACAGGCAGTGTGATAAATGGCTCTGAATAAATCAATTTCTCAATGCCCTCAGCGATGTCTCCGAGACATTACTCACGCACACTTGAGGTCTATGCAACCATCCATCGCTGCTGTTTTGAGAAACGCATCTGCGGGCCTTGAGAGAGACCCTGAATTGGGCTGGCAACTGAACTAATACTGCAGGGGGCTGTTGGGAAGGGAAAATTGAGGGAACAGCAGTCAGACAGATGTGGGACCTGGAAGGCTGCCAAGTAGAGCCCTTCATTCAAAAGCAGTCCCTTCATCTCTTTATGCAGAGAGAGAGAGAGAGAGAGATGATAATAAAGAGTAAAGAGAAAGTATAGATTTGCTACACAGATTCCTTCATCGAGGAATATCCCTTAAGACATTTTAGACATTGTGACTGCAAATCTATTGTCTCAATCAGCATAGCAAGCTGTTAACAAGGGAGTCCGAATTAATTTGAAATAGTTTGTTGCGCAAACACTGCAGCGAATGCAGCTCTCTGAACGCCCTACTTTTTATTTTATTTTTTTGACATAGTAGTGGAAAGTAGAGCTACTCCTTTGAGTCTTCCATAACAATCTATATTTAACACTCACAGATGGTTGAAATAAAAAACTCAGTTTGCCCCCCCCCCCCTCCTCCTTTTTTATTCCGGGGGGAGGGATGAGTGAGAAGAAGTTGAGTTTGCCAATTTCTAAGAGCCAGTTGAGATGAGACATGGTCTTCTGACAGGTGTTTGTTTGAAAATCAAACAGAGCTACAGAGGCCTGCAGATGGCCTACAGATTGCATTCCACACAGAGGCTTCAGTCTGGGGCCAGATCAGAAGGGGAACGGTGCATTGGTCTATGGACGGATGGTTCTGGGGGAACAGATCTTCAACTTGTCCTCCTCCTCCTCCTCATCATCATCATCATCATCAGGGCCATCATCACCATAGCAGACATCTGTAAACAGTATATCCAGTCTGGAACAACATTGAACTTTTCCATGGGCTGTTAAAAGACAGGCTCAGAGTCAACGGGTCAGAAAGCATTTACATTCAGGCATTACAAACAAATGATCAATGTATATTTATTTAATACACCAGTATGGAATAAAAAATAAACTAAATCTAAACTAAATCTACTACAAATATTTGACCTTGGTTCTGATAGGCCTCTTTGTGTTCGCATAGTAACACAAAGACCAAACACCAACACACATAATAAATGATACGCCTTAAGTGGTTAGAACAAAACATTACATGACTGTAGAAACAACTTTGTTATGACCTTCTTTATGAACTTTATTATGTGAGGTGTTCTTGTAACTAAATCATAGAAAATAGCCAAATTGCTAACAACTGAATTACAAAAATAAGAAATAAAAAACAATATAAAAGAAGATAGGCCTGCAATACACTAGATGAGATTAAATAGGATGTATCCACAAGGAATCAGATTTAATCTGAAAAACACCTGGGATCAGGATGGATTGAAAATCTGTTTTTGTCTTGAAATGATATCTGGCCTGCCGGCTAGCTTGCTAACAGACACAATGCTTTGTTAACGGACCGATTGGCTGTTAGGAGTTACTGTGACTGGGAGGAAGGTATGAATAGCTGGCAAGGTACAGTGAGTGAGTCAACAGACACGGGGTAGTGCCAGAAGTCCATGTGGCGTGGGGCACTGCAGCAGTTTGGTCAAATCCAGAAAGCTGTTTCAAGGCGTTGTGCCGTCTGTCCTTTATAAATTATTCAACCTAGTTGTTTGTGCATGTCTGCTTCAAATATAAATATGTCCCCCCCCCCCCCTTCATACAGTATAGTTCATCAGCTTCACCTGTCTTTACTTTGTGTCCAGGCAATGACGCCTGAACACACAAGACTTAAGAAGGAGAAATAAAGACATCCCAATATAGCTTTCCTCTTCCCTCTAAAATGGATAGGTTTTTATTCAAAAAGCATTTTCTCTCCCTCAGAGAAAAGAAGTAGTAAAAGTGAGAGAAACATCCACCCAACACATACCAGATGTCCTTCAGTCTCCACAGCCAGGTCCCCGGCAACAGCCAGCTCTCTGCGTCCCCTGAGGGTGGCAGGCAGGCAGCATGCATAATGCTTAAGCAGTATTGTGCAACAGGTAGCCTCAGTACATGCACCTCCTCTCACAGTGTGAGCAAACCCACAGGGAAGAGAGCGTGAGTCCTGGAGGGCCTTTGCCAATGTCCCCCCATGCTGCTTCCACTGTAACAATGACCTGTAGATGAATACATGGCCTCCAACCCCATCCCCCTCCGCAGCTCACGCCAAGGTAAAGACAGGGTTGTTTTCCTAACCCTATTAGAAGACAAATAGAACTCCCAGGGAAGGGACCCAGGGGCCACATTTGTCTTTTAATTCAGAAGAGGCTGTGAAGAGCAATAGCATGGCTGGGAATGTCTGACTTACATCTTCATAGGAGATGGTGGGGGTGGCCTGACATATAAAATAGAACTTGTGACACAGCGTGTTCTTCTGCAATAGGACTGTGAAGAGGCATGTTTTCTGCTGGAAACAAATTGTACCATTTGAAAGTATAAGCAGGTCACAGTGAGATGCTTTATGACCAAAATACTGTTACTATAATATAACCAAAATATGTACATACCTGTATACACTTTCTGTGTTATAGCAAAATTCTGAGCATTATTTTTGATATGAAATAATGGTAGCTATTAAGCCTTACTTCTTTGAGAAAGTTTGCTTTGTTGAGGAAAAGGTTGAGATGAGGAAAGCTCCTCAAACACAAACTTTGAACAAAGGAGAGATGTGAGACTTTACGCTAAAAGAATGTGACTTTTCTTTTGACTTATGGCACCTCCTGTCAAGACGAGAGGTCCCAGGAAGAAGCAAACGCAAAGAAATGCAAAACAATGCGATCCTCCTGAGGCCTGGTGAGTAATTGATAGGAAACTGTCACAGTTCTCTTTTCAGACTCACAAATCTCACCTCGGGAAATATGTTTAGACACAGTACTTAAAGCAAACATAAAACATGCTAAAATAGGCCTTTATTATTTTGACATTTTCAATTTTCAATTAAGGCATAAGTGGCATAAGAATGAGCATAAGTGTTTTGATTTGTGGAGTCTTCTTTAAAAGAAAAGCATTTGTTTACCACAAAACCCAATGCAGAAATAATCTCTGGAATTCTGCTGAGGAAAACTACAGTAGAAAAATATGCCATCAGTCTGTTGAGACACATTAAATATTTAACAACAAATATTCTCTCTTTTTTTAATGTCATATGTAATTAAATATCGTGTGACCTTTTATGACCCCAGTAAAGAGCTTGTAATCTCTTTATTTGTTATTTTCTTCTTGTTTTCACTTGTTTTGCTTTCCTTTCCTCAAGCTGCAAACCTTTAGTCAGAGCTTTGCTTTGACAGGTGGAGATCAACTGAAGCCATCGCTATTGGCAACAGTGTGGGACAGGGAGGTAGAGGTGCTGGCAGGGTCACCAGTGCTGGAGTTATTCTATACCTATACAATAACACACACACCCCATACTGGGGCAGAGTTCACAACATACATCCTATGCCCTCGCTCTGAGCATTAACACGAAAATCCTTCAGATTTGACCAAGCAAATTTATAAGAGTTTTTTTGACACAATATTTAAAATATATAATATATATATATATATATATAACTCTAACATGCCTTTACAAGAGGACATCTTGTTCTCTGATTAATGGTCAGCGTGGAGCTGTTGAACATGCTTGCCTTCCGCTGTAGACATTTCAGAAGATGAAATAGCAGTTGGCAATTAAGCAGCAATCACATTTGTAATTATGATAATGTCAATTGAGCTTGTCAAGGATGAATAATTTCAGTGGAGACAGTAAAATACACCCAACAAGAAGTTTTCTCAGTGGTAAACACAGGGCTTTTAATATTGCAATTAGAACCATTTAATGCTTAACACATGGCTTACAAGTCGTCCATAGGCCCAGACTTCCCTCCCCTTAATAACCACTTTCTCTGCTTCTCTGTAGGACACACTTCACATAGCTGGATATCTAACCACACAAATCGGAAGTAGACACAGTGGGGTGGGGGCAAGTTGCAGGTGGGCCTAATTCAGCAATTACGGGACAAATTGTGTTTTTCCTGTGCCTGGACAGACGACATAGTAGACAGAATATGTGAATCTACTGCACCATTTGGTGATATTTTGTCAAGAATATGTTCTTTGATGCAAGGCAACAAATAAATCAGTGAAAGGCGTTAGACAGATGATTTCTGAGCTGAAGATAAAACTGCCCCTTATGCACCCCATCCAAATTGCTCAAGAATTCCCCCCTTGAGAGAGAGACACAGATAATCGGTCACAGATTTGTGTTGGCAGGACACAAAGGGACCTCCTATTCACCCCTCTGCAGCTGTCTGCTTCCCATCGCTGCTTCCCCACCTTCTCTGCACCAACCAGCAACGCTACAGGGCCCGAGCTGGGTTGCTTGTCCACTATGCACACCCCCTTTCACTGCCACAACGGTTCCATCAAGGCACATCCCTCTCACAATCATGACCCAAAACCCCTTTCTACCCTTCATAGCCCCTGGGGCCTTGTTGACATCAATAGGACCTTTTCATTTGTTATTAATTCTATTTGAAATTGCTATGTTGCCAAGTATATGAAAGGGTAAATTGCTAGCTAGGTACCAGTATTTAATAGTTTAATGGAAACTCTTGCAGAATTTCAACTAGATATTGTAAAAGATCAGGAGGCAATGGATAATAAAGACTGTATGCATGTAATTAATCATGAAAATAACATATCACATAATAAGATCAAAAGTACTCTTGAGGTACATTAATTTGTTTTATAGCACATGTGGCTGGGGGTAAAGCACACAAATATTTATGGAATTACTACAAACAACAAGGAATTCCCTTTTATACCAATGTTGCATGGTTTTAACCTCCTCACAAAAAGACAGCATCATTACAGCTAGCCTATCTATTCCAGCACAACATAACTCTTAACGGGCTACTCCTTTATACACAGCTGTGAGGTGATTCTTGAAAAATATTCCAGTGATATTGCAGTTGGAGATCTGTTTAAAGAGGAAGAGAGGTAAGTAGAGCAACACATTTTTGTTTTAGCTTCCTGTATCTTCTCCCAGTTCTATATGTGTAATGGATTACATGTGTGATGATGGTGGGTTTATTAGACATTAGTTAATAATACAAATTATCATAATAATAATAATAATAATAATAATAATAATAATAATAATAACAACAATTTGGCAATGGTGAATAAGGGATGAAGACAAGAAAACAGCCACGGTTAAATTCTGATTTGTAGTGGAGAAAAGAGAAAGTGATTACAATTCCAGTCACAACGTGCAGTGTGTGCAGTGATCCTGGAGTTTTGAGCAGCAGCGCATAGCTGTTCCCAAGGGGCTCATGGGAAGGCATAGGTCAACCAGCCCTTTCCTGGCTCACCACATGTTAAAGGAATTCAGTGTTGCATTGTGGGATATGACACCAATAACCCCCAGAACCGAGTTTCCAAATTACTAACACATACATTCTCATACTGCCGTTTGTGCATTGTTTTGATTATCTATAATGGAAATTGCCAGGGAGTTTTTGGTTGGACAAATTGTGTTTTGTTAATTACATTAATTGGTAACATTCCTTGCCTTCCATCTTTTACCATTTCAAGAAACTACCAGCAATCAAATCACTAATAATTTGACAATGTCTGACCAATATCTGACCACTTCTACTAATTCTGTTTAAGTTGGCATGTAAATCTATGTAAATACATGCACATACACACACCACCTCAAAGCCTGCATACAACATGCTATAACAAAAGATAAGACAGGTTGTCCTATTAAAATATTATGGTCTGTAATAAAACTTCATAGTACAGCACTCAGAGGATTTTTTAATTATCTTCCTGCTTATTCTTCTATTTTCTCTCATCTTTTCTCCTCATCTTTGCTTCCCTGACTTTAACATTCTACTGTAAGGAAAGTCTCCCTGAAAACAAATTAAATGTTATTAGTAATCATACCTAAACATTATCTCCTTTGCTTGCCAGGAAATGAAGTTAGGGATAATGAATGAAAGATTATCTCTAAAATGCACATTCAGGGAGGAATAAGAATCTGTTCATTATTCTGTTCATTAATTTTTATAAAGGTTATCTATAGAATCTACATCAAAATTATCCTTGAGGACAGTATGTATCTTCAAGGACCACACATTTACTATCCTAGAATAAACGGTGGTAATAAACTTTGTTGAAATGAGAATTATTCAGAAAAACAATATTATCCGAAAATGTGTTTAGACAAATCATCTTAAGGTCTTGACTTCTTGAGCAAATGTCCATCTGTATAGGTTTTACCAGTGCCAAAACTGTTTTGCATTTTTTGCTGATTTTTTTCACAGTGTGGGGATATTTTTGGGGTGGGGTTGGGGGGTGGGGTGGGGGAGGATTAGGTACAGAGTTGAAGGACATCTGTCAGCCACTCATAGATAAAACACCCAAAGGGGAAACAAACCTGCAACACTGAAAGGAAATATCAGAAAGATTGAGAGGGGGAGGAGGGAATAGTGAAAAGTACGATAAAAATACGCATTTTGCATTAAGAAAACCGATAAAAGGATACAGCTGTAGTAGGAGTTGTCCTGCATGTGTGTGTGTGTGTGTATATATGGTGTGCGTGAATGCATGCAGTGAGATTCCCAGAGTGCCCAGGGGGACTGTAAGGGTCAGACCAGGCCTAGGGGGCTTGAGCCAGGTGGTGCCAGGGAGCTGCCTGCTGGTCTGTGTACTCAAAGACACACATGAAGAATGTACTGTACCACACGCAGACAGTGACACTCTGTGTGCGTGTGTGTGTGTGTGCGTGTGCGCTTGTGTGTGTGTGTGCGCATGTACATGCAAAGTGCCTTTCTGTGTTATTACATGAGTGTTTACAATTATGTATTCATTAAACGCATGAGCACACACACACACACACACACACACACACGCACATGCACACGCACGCACACACACACACACAGAGCGCTGACAAGGAACAGGTCAACATGATGACATTGGTGAATAATTCAAGAGAAACTGAGGGTGAGAGAGACAGAGAGAGAGAGAGAGAGAGAGAGAGCAGAGGAAGACGGTTGATATAGGCGGTAAATAAAAAGACATAGCAGGAGTGTCTGTCTCTAAATGCATACTTAACGCGGCGCGTGCCGGTAAATCAGACGCTTCGCCGCGCCGCTCTTTACCCACGTGTCCGCCTGTTTTCCCTCTAAGGTCTCTAAGGCCTCAGGCCGCTCCTTTGGCTGGGAGCGCTTTATTTTACAAACACTGTGGGGAGGCAGCCTGCATGTGTTGCACCTCCCTGCTATGCCCAGTCTGAAATGTGTTTTAGACACGCCTATGTCTCTGGGTAGTGTGTGTTTTCTGCTTTCTGAAATGTACCGGACATCTTTATTAAGAAAGAGTAAGCAAAACTCTCTCTCTATTTAAAAAAAAAAAAAAACAAGCCCTTGATGAGTGAACGCTGGAATTGGTTTTCGCGCATGAACGCAGCCTTTAAGACAAAAGCACCTCAGGAGATAATTACGGTGTCAGGCGCCCCTGCCCGAGCATCTGACGATTGGCCAATATTTAGCTTTAATTAAATCAAAGTAGAAATGTAATTTCTCCTGAGTGAACTCTGCCGCAGAGTGAATTCGCAGAAACATACACGGTCATCTAATTCTAATTCATCTGTCACCTGTATTTGACAGTGTTAAAAAACATATTATCTAAAATATGACAAAGAATACTTTTTACGTGTACATTTTTGTTATTCTGTTAGGAAATAATTATACAATGTACAGTAAACAAATATTTACAGTACTGTATACAATTCTGAAACACAGTAGGCGGTTCATAAATCAGATTATGGCATGAGAAAGTTTACATATATAAAAGTTTAATAGGTGGATACATAGTCAAAAGGTGTAAACCTAAATGTGTAAAAGTGTGCTGGAAAAAAACCTACAGTAGGTTTAGGTTATCTGTGAGTTGTGTTTTAATATGTTGTATGCAGGTTCAACTAGGGCATATTTCATTAGCTTGTGTGTGTGTGTGTGTGTGTGTGTGTGTGTGCGGGCACGTGTGTGTGTGTACCGTATACACGTACACACCTGTATCTGTGCGTTTGTGTGTTTCTCCCTTCTAGACTGAGGAATTAAAACAGCCTCGTTCTGTTTGGACTGCAGCTCGGCAGCGGCGCATGGCTAAAGGTCAACACCAAATTAATATGAGCATTAATATTCCTAATGCAAACTGGCAGGCCTGTCTGCGTCAGAGTTTTGACTGAGGTCTGCACAAAGTTTAATAAGACCCCGTGTGTGTTCGGCACCCTGCAGAAGTTCAATACACAAGCACAACGCACATGTGCGCATCCACACACACATACACGTACGTGCGCGCGTATACGTGCAATCACATGCACGTGTGTGCGCACAATTCATTTTAATTGTAGAAGGTAGAAGGTTTGGTGCCATATTATAAATGTATTTTTATATTTTTTTTGCTAGCGGTGCCAAGCAGTGTACCGCGCTACATACGGGCTCCGGGGCCTTAATTGATTGTAAAGCAGTTAAAAAGTGCCCGAGGTGCAGAAAAAACCAGAGGTTGCTTGAGTGTTAAGCGATGTAATAACCGATTATGATGTGAGGAGGGATTTGCCTTCTCTGAATGTCTTTAAACTGACAAATGCTCTATGTACACACTAGGCGCTAGCACACTAGCATGCTGAAAACACGCAAAAGCAAAGAGTGCATCAGAAAGCACAGTGTTGGCGCTTTAGGTGAGGTACAAGCGTTACAGGAGCTATTTCAAATTAAATCCTTGATAAATCTATTAAAACTATTTGCAACAAAATGCTAAATAGCCTACCTAAAGATTCACTCAAAACGCTATCGGGGTAAGAAAAATCACCTGTCCGTTTGTTAGAGGGACAGAAGGAAGAATTCAGCACAGGCTGTGTTTTTGTTTAATTCATGATGGTGCCGGCTGGAGAATTCCCATCTGTTGGGATCTACCTGCTATTATTTATGAGGGTCCTTGTTTAGGAATGCACACCACACATGTGCCTAATTAATCCAGCTGACAATTAGATATTGTTTCAATTCACAGCTGAGTGCAATTAAAAAGGAGACGGCTTGCGTATGCTGCAGTAGATTAGGCTGAGATTCAGGTGCTTGTTAAAACCTCTAACCCAGCGCCACTTGTGCAGAACTGCCCCTAATGATCCTCCAAGTGTTGTTGATGCAGAAATAATCAATTTCCCTTTGTTAAGTGATGCCGTTGGAGTCGCAAAATCGCGATTAACCCCATAACAAACCACTTCATTAGCAGCTGTTGATGCACTTGTCTGTGGCTTAATCAACAGACCAGGTGTTGGGTTTCATGTTCACATTTTTTTTATAATACAAAAATGAATGGAATAAATAAATAAATGAACTCAGCATGTGTTTGTGTAAATGGCAACTTTCTTAAAAAGGGTGCGGCTTGACCAATAAGGCAGCACAAAGAAACGCCTCTGTCGACCATCGCTCTCCTTTAGCTCGCCTTCTCTTTGCCTCTCAATGGCTGAAGGAGTACCAATATTTTCCTGTTGGCTAGGAGCTTCAAGCATTTGGCCTACTTGTGCCGGTTGGGGAAGACAGCCCTACGAAGAGAGAGAGAGAGAGAGAGAGAGAGAGAGAGAGAGAGAGATAGCTTTACAGTAAGCAGTCCAACATCTCTGTGCA
>JAODTR010000019.1:957836-971842 GCA_025399935.1 Amblyopsis rosae
CACACACACACACACACACACACACACACACACACACACACACACACACACACACACACACACACACACACATGCACTAGTTGTTTCCAGGCCATTTGCTTTCAGCTTGGGGGATCAAACACAACAGTTGAATGCTTTGTAGTGCAAAAGTGTACTTGGCCAGAAGACAGGACATTCTTTACTCGTTTTCTGTGTGATTTAGTTTAGTATTTTGTGAAAGAATATTTTTATTGACTACTGAATATATCTTTAATATACATGGTTTCCTTACCATTCAATGTATAACAACACAGTAACTTAAAACAGCTGTAGTTATAACTACAAACGTTATGCTCATCAGACTGTTAGTTTATCTTATTAATAAAGTAGGATATCCCACACCTTCTCTTGGAGGGCACTTTCCATTGGCATCGTCTCTATGTAATTGCCAATAGACCAACATGTAAATACTAAGTGGCTAGTGAATAATTTGTCTTTCATTGGCCAATCATCACCGCCGCTGAGCCTCATCTACACTATTAGACCCCTCCCTCCCCCGTAGAGCCGCCCAGAAGACAGGGCCCCTTTGAATGACAGCACTTGGGAAGGCATACGAATTTTTGTCTAATTTCCCGCAGCTACACGGTCGATGAGAAGCAGTCGAGGAACTCCATTCTAACTGAATGGATTGGTATGGGGAGAAGCAGAACTCAAAACTTGGCTAAGCGGCAGCTTTGGAACTGTATAACGTTGACGATGGTTCTACTTCCACTGCTATTTCGACCAGGTACGAGTTTCTGTTTTTTTCCGTGATCCTGCCTGCATGCAAAACAATTTAACAACACTACGTGTTGTGCCGATTTTCTACCCCCCGCTAACATTGTTCTATCGACGAGACAGGGACATTTCATATAATTTGCAACTTCTGTAGTAGGTCTACTTTAAAAAAGATTTAGGCAAAGGTAATATATTTGAATACCGTTTGTAATTATTCAATGACCAGACAAAGAAAAGTGTGTAAATATAAAACAATGAACTATAATGATAAAGTGATGTGGACAGAATGGGACATTTTCAGCACGACACCTCACTCTGGTTTGGAGGTGGAGAACAAAAACTTTGCTTTCATGTTGCGGGCATGTTTACGTGATTTACATTTCATTAGGATATTATAACACTGTACCTATGAAATGTTGTTTGTGTGCTTGTAGAATACGTGAAGTTTAGACGAAGTAGACGATGTTTGCAATAAAAGTTTTTGACTACTGTAGGCTACGGGTACTGTCGGTACAGCAAAGCATCACAATAATCGAGTTACTAGCTTTGAATGCGAACACGAGTTAATGATGCATTTTGGTGTCCCGTGAGATTTGGTTTAAACCCCTTTGGTTAAAGCGCCCAACAATTACAATGGGTTTTCTTGTAATACACAGGAATGTTTACAGTTTTTGTAAGTTGCGCAGTTAATGCTAAGTCTGAAGCTAGTAGCTAGCTTCCTAGTAATTCGAATCACAGCATCACAGTACGGTAGCATCCCCCTAGCGTCGTGCAGAAATTGGTTCCCTCAAAGATATTGTTATATTGTCAAGTTGTTCAACCAAGTTTTGCCTAATGGATCATGTACATATTTGCCAATAAAATCAGGTATTTGATTGTTGGCTGTAGGGAATGGTACAACAAGCAAACGCGATACTAAAACGCATTAGCCTAACCACCAACCATGGCACCAGAACACATCCATTCTACGGTACCGACGTGGTTGCTTAGCTTTCCAAAACATTATTGCAGTGCAGCGGTAGTTTTTTGTACGGTGCTGTGAAATTAAATTGTTCCAACCCAGGGCGAAGTAATAAACTAGTAGGATATATCTAGATGTATCACCTGCGATATAGGATAGATTAGGATGCGTATAATTCCAAGTTAAGCACTTCCAAACCAGGCATGTTCTATATAGCGTTTTTTATTTATCCTATCCCATTATAGCTTTTTATTTATCTGGTCTCCACTAATTCCATATTGTCGTGGTTCCTATTAGCTTTAAGCTACAATCAGTCTAAGATATTACAACTGCCAATTGCTTGTAGGTGGTCTTCTGGCAGAACCTAAAGGTAAATTGGAGTGGAGACATACATGACTACTGATAACTACACTGTAGGCAGTGATTGTCATCAAGTGTCAATGAAACCGATGATCTTAGTGCTAGAGCCTGTTGGAATGTTATAGGATTCTTATTTATATATATCTATATCTCACATTACTATAGGATGATTCTAACACTCCATCTCAGTGTTATCAGGGAAAGTGAGGGAGACATTAGATTTACAATAAAATATATATTATTAATCTGTGTGTCACGTAATGTCTTCTGTGTTAAAATAGCAATTGGGATAGTGATGTAGCACCCACTCCATAACTAACAGTTGTATTGAACCCAAATAAGATGAGCAAGCATAATTTGTATGATGACTATTAGGTCTGGAGTTGTCTGTCCCATGTGGAGCCAAGCCATGCAATGTAACTACATAGGTCAGTGTGTCGTATCTGTGAAGGTTAGCTGGAGGAAATCTTTTTTTGACTGACTCCTGTGAAGTAGAATATAGATCGTTTAGAGGTTAGTTTTGCCTAATAGAAAGTTATGGTTGATTTCATACTTATAAAGAGTTTAGCTTACTGAGAATTGAAGCATCAATATTTAAAGTTTCTTCTTAAACTCTATATTCATCCTTGACGATGATATTTTGTTTGCCTGCAGTGCTTGCATAGTGTAATGCTAACATTCACATTTTGTTTTGCTCCTCAGCTCACTGTCAGCAATGTCGAATCCAACGCTGCAATGCAGAGTACGTGGCTTCTACCTCGCCCTCTAGTGGTCTACAGGAGGAGATGCCTCCGGACGTGGACTACTGTATTGCCTTGCGGGCCTATTCAATGTGCACCAGCCGCACAGCAAACAGTTGCCGGGGCGACCTGGTCTACCACTCCGCTGTTTTCCGCATTAAAGAGCTCTTCATCCAGCACAACTGCTCCAGCGATGGGCCGACCTCCTCAGCCAAGGCTTCCAGTACATCTCGACCCGTGATTCCTCAGTTGTGCGACTATGAAAGCAGAGTGCTGGCGTTGGGGCCAGCTGGCCAGCAGAAGAAATATGCTCACTGTGGATTATTCGGAGACCCCCACTTGCGGACTTTCCGGGACGAGTTTCAGACTTGCAAGGTGGAAGGGGCGTGGCCTCTGATAGACAACCGCTACTTGTCTGTGCAGGTGACAAACGTACCTGTTGTCCTGGGATCCAGTGCCACGGCAACCAGCAAGGTATGGTGGTTTTCCTTGTATTGTACAACCATCATGAACACACCTAAAAGCATTACAGGATTGTGTCATTTTTGTGAGCGGTCCACTTAGCGCTGCGAGCAGTCCACTTAAATTTGTTCTATATATAATTCTATTCTATAAATGACATTAGTTCCATGTAACTGTAATTTATGGAATTGCTACAGGTAATGCATACATGTTTAAATAGGCTAAATTGCTGTTGTTAGGACCAGTAACGTGTGTGTGTGTGTGTGTGTGTGTGTGTGTAAAATTCACATTCAAACACAATATAGGTATGACACATAAAATAATTTGCTCAGATAGAATGCACGTACAAATATTTAGTAGTTAAAAGGTGTAGTCAAGCATTCCCCATATCTTAGGCTTCCAGTTCCTTCAGATCTACAAGGGAACCAGAGGAGCGAGTCCTTTGATATTGAATCACAGACATGCTTGAGCGCTCTACGTTTAACACATGGGTGGTCATATGGAAGTGATTAACACTAGTTCAAACATTTTACAACCGCCAGTCTTTTAAAAAAAATGTTTTTTATTAAAGTAATTAACCATATTTTTGTGTAAAATATGAACAGATGTGTAAAATTAATTATTTGACAGCAGCGAAAGAAGTGTCAATTGTATCCTTGCCTATACTGCTGTCACTAATATTGTGGATTAAAAAGACATGGTGCATACATACCAGTATCTTCATTGATATTTGAATGGATAATCTTTCCTTAAATACTTACTGAATGTATTATTTGTAGCCGTAATGATCTGAACTAGGTTACTTGTAGCATGTATCTGTAGTTACTGGAAGTAAAACTGTCTAGTTCAGCAAATAAATGGTTATGGCATTGCGATAAATTGCTTTGAGGGCAGATATTAGAGAACGGGATGATCCCAGAACAAACTAGTTCAAAGGAACATTCAATGTGTATTGGGCAGAGGGAATAATGCGAACCCATAGTTGGGTTATGACTCCACCAGAACCCGCATGCCTCACCATGCTTTAGAATGGGATCTGTTTTGAGCTGTCAGACGCAAGCCAGGAAATCATCCATCAGCATCCTTGTAGCTATAAACGTAACCACAGACACTTCTTTGTCAAGCTGCTTTGAAATGGAGGCTAGGCCCCAATTTTCTAAATCTGCTCTATAGAGAAAATTGAAGTCATTGTGCAGACACTGAAAAGTACAGTCGGGTAATATAATGTACCTAATATGGATTTAAGAAATATGGAGAAGGTTGGCGATGTGCTTCATGCTGCACTCTATAAAGAATTATAGTTCTTGCTATCAGGTAGAAATTAGGCTTTTGCTTAGATAAGAACATTACATCATTACATGGAAATGGATCTTCTAAATTGTCTTTTTACTATTAGATGGGTTATTGCTGCAAGAATATACCATAATGTAACTCACTGGAGGAAATGGTGGGGGGTGGTTTTATAACTCCTAATAACTATTTGAAGTCTGTACTCTGTAAGCACTCTCCAGTCTATTGTAATATTGCCACCCTGTGGTATAAATTGGTATTGCTGATTTCTTTCTGTCTTTCTTTTTTTTTTCCCTCTTGGCATGCCAGTTGTGCCATTTGCAAAAGCATCCGTTAACACTGTAAAGGCAGTAGCATTGTGTTGGTCTGCGTTGGTTTGCATTAGCGTTTGCATGCAGTAGCATTGTGTTGTTCTGCGTTGGTTTGCATTAGCATGCAGTAGCATTGTGTTGGCTTCTAACAGCGCCCCACGTATGTTCCAGATTACAGTGATCTTCAAGTCCTACCACGGCTGCACCGAGCAGAAGGTGTACCAGGCCACCACAGAAGACCTGCCCTCCGCCTTCCTGGACGGCTCTCGTAGTGGAGGCACCAGCGGCAGCCTGGCCATCGCGGAGCGCGGCGGCTCGGCAGTGGGCCGCCAGGTGAAGATCCAGGCGCGCTACATAGGCACGTCCATCATCGTGAGGCGCGTGGGCCGCTACCTGACCTTCGCCATCCGCGTGCCGGAGGACACGCTGGACTACTCGGAGGAGCATGGCGGGCTGCAGCTGTGCCTGCATGGCTGTCCACGCAACGAGCGCATCAAGGAGCACACCCTGGGCCGCCAGAGGCCCCGTGGCCCCGCCCAGGGCACCAGCACAGACCTGGGGCCCCTCCTGCCCCCCCACCAGACCTACACGGTGGAGCGGGCCACGGCCAAGTGCAGGGAGACGCTGAAGGTGGAGGACGTCTACTTCCAGTCCTGCGTGTTTGACCTGCTGACCACGGGAGACCCAGAGTTCTCCTTGGCCGCCTACGGGGCCCTGGAGGACCTGAAAGCGCTGCCTCCCAGCAAACTGAAGCAGAACGCCCCACGGACTCCCCGTATTCCCAATGCAGGGCTGTCACATAATACGCTGGCCCGCCCTCACTGGCTGTTGTCACTGCTCATTCTGCTGCTTTTATGAGCAAGGAAATGTACATGGAATGAGTTGGAGGGAGGGAGGAAGAAAAGCTAAACATGGAAGCATTGGCAGCTTGAGGAGAAAAGAGAGATCGGGCTTTATATTTTTCTATTGCTTGCATTTGTGATTTGTTTTTATTTCCCTGTTGCCATTTGAAGTGTTTTTGCACTCCCAAGTACTACGCACCCTGGGATGCATACATTTGTAACTGAAACCAAGTGGGATAAATATGGATAAATGGCAGTATTTTCAAAGTGTGACACTTCGCAGCTTCAACGTCTGCGTTTACTTTCAATACAGCTGGCCCTTTGTCAGAAGTATTAATGAAGAAAGTGTGTGCTGAAAGCGGCCACAACTTTACATACTCCTTTAAAAAAGTAAACTTGACAAATGTGTGCACTTAACGGTTTCTCTCCAGATTCACTTTGAGTCTCTGACGTTTTCCCAGATTGATGTTTCTAACACAGGATCCAACAACTGTACATAAATACTACCTATATTGTCATTTTGATTTCTTAAACATCATTGTTAAATGGTGAGCAGTCTAGGACTTCAGTGAAACACTCCCTCTTCAAGTGTCTTTGCTTCCCATTTAAAAACATCAACAAATATCTATATAATATATTGAAAGCGTGTGTATATATGTTTTATATTATGTACATTTGCCTGTGTATAGATGTTATTAACTAATGTTTTACATTTTATGTATTTAGCTGGGGTATTTTATGGCCCTTTTTGTAAGAGAACTTAACTAATGTGTTATACTGTACCTTTTTTTTTATTTTTTATTTTATTTGTAATTTTATGTATTAAAGTGTTGGACACTGCTATATACCTTTTTTGTTTCCAAAATTTGTGTTGGATTAATGGCTTTTCAAATGTATTTATTTTATTTAACTTATAAAGTAATAACCCAATACGTTGTTTCTTGGGAAACTAAGAGTTGCATATCCCACAACAAACATAATTTCAATGTTTGTGTTGATGGGTCTATATAGTTAACTGAAGCTTAAGTGACAAAATTTTACAGACCTAAAAGTCCTTTTGAATGGCGTTTGAGTGTTGATCAGCACATCCTGTAAGAAATAATACACAGAAAATCCTCTGTAATACATTTTATGAGAGCATTTTATTTTGAATGGGGCATTACACCAACTGTGATTTGCTAAGGTTCTCCGTCAGTGAGTGTTTGTTAATGCAAATAAAGAGGGTGGGGGAAAAAAGAGGAACCTGTTTGGACAAGCCTGTGGTGTGCAGCAGCAGCATGGGTCCTCAGCATGCTCCAGGTATCCAGTGTAAGTGTTTGCGCTCAGTGTGATGCCAGCTGCTGATTTTGCTCTTGTAGGTCAGAGAACCGCAGGGCTCCCAACAATCCTGTCATTAGGGACGCCACTTTTCAATATCGTATCTTCAGTACCACATAGCAGATGATAATTAAATGGGATTATACTGTACTTGTGAATGGATGTGCATAATTCATATTCAGGTCTATAAACTCACAACAGAGAACGGTCCTTTATAAAAAGGGAATTTATATAATTTGCATTAAAAACTAATGCCACTGCTAACTTATATTTTACTAGTACCAGTACCCTTTCTCAAATATAAAGGCATGTCATTTGGCAATTTGTTTGGTAGATGTTGACAGTGATCAAACGTGTCACATTTTACCCACATTTACCATGGCACACTTTGCACATACCAGATGGCCTAAATCAAGTGAGTGACTGTGCTTCATCCCCCTTATGCCCAACATGAAGAGGAGAGGAGAGGGACGTAATGGTGGAACGGTGGTAAAAGCTGTCACTTGCAATCTTATCATAGCGAGGCAAGGCAGCTATTTAACGCCAGCATGGATGTGATGCATTAAGCAGGCATTTTAAATGTTTCTCTCTGCAGTTACAGCATTTGTTAGACTTATCAATTTAGGTGCACTTTATCCAAACGTTTAGTGGTATTTATTTTTTACTGAGGAAAACAATATTTGCACTTACGGGTGTGCTTTTTAGTTTGTGTTGTAGCATTAAACAAAGAAAGATCCCTCATGTCATCTTTTGAGATAGAGCCATCAGTAAAAACTGACCTATGTAGAAGAAGACTGAAGATGTTTGATTTGCTCCTCAACTGATCTCCAAACTTTGTTCCCACTTCTTTTTTTTTTTTAAATTGAAGGTCTAATGTGTTTTTTTTTTTCCATACAGACACAAGCCGATAGCAACCAACCCCTGTTAGCACCCTATCTTCACATTCCCCCATAAACAAGGACAATTACTAAGCTAATGAGTTGAGAGAAGAAAAAAAACTCCTTGAGTGATTGATAATCTCAATGGAGAAATTAATTTGATATTAATAGAGCACTTGGCAAGATAAATAGATAGAGGTATGTGAGTCCTCTCCTTGATTGTTAACACTTAGATTGATGGCTGTCTCAGCACAAGGTGTTCCTCTGGCTTATGGTGGCCATGATAGACCATGCATTACAAGGTCAAGCATTGCGGAGAGCTGCTAAGAATATTTATGCATCACAGGTTGGAGATTGGAAGTGACGGAGAGGAGACTGTGAACAGTGCTTGTTTCTCAACGGAAATAACGTGATTATATTTATCTGGATGTGGCAAGTGAAGAAAACATGCATATGTTGCACATGGCCAGATATGTTGGTGCTTTATTCATGGATGAACTACATATATGTAAATGTTGGGTCAGCTAAAACCAGTGTTTGCAGAGATTCTCACAAATGTTTCCTTACATAGGAATTTAGCATTTATTCCTGCCAAAACTCATTAAAAAAAATCCCATAACCCACCCACATGAAAAACATTTTGCTTAATGATGCACTCAGAGCCAGATTGTTGCTGTTAGAAAGCTCTGAGGAAGAGCAAAGAGTGAGATGTCCTTACTGTAGGTGGCTGTGTACTGTTATGACTGAATCCTGTCACAATGATTGTGCAGCTATCGCATACAACACACTATTTCTCTGCGTCTGCTCAATAATCGGTGACAGCAGGCAACGAGACATATCTCATTTAGAATGAGTATTGACCTACATATCAAATCATATCCATGTCGTTTATATCACAGAGAAGGATAATAATTCTGATTCTGATTGACAGTTCTACTTTAGTCAACATATTACATCTCTTGGCTTTCTGTCACTGTTCAATATGTAGTCCTAATCCCTGCCAGTTCAGCAGTAATCCCCCTGTTACAGTAACAGTGTGTAGAGTGCATTTGTATTAACGAGCATGTGACACTAAACCATTAACAAATGACTCCTCCCTACCCCACCCCAATGGCACCATGACACACCAAAACACCCAGTTCGGAAAATGTAGTATCTGCATCGTAAATCTTGGAAAGTTACAATAATTTGCAATTCACTCCCTCATCAAAGGCAATATTACCCTAATTTATTATCTCCCCGCAGGAAGGGCGTGCAAAGGCCGTGGAGATAAGAGTTTATCAGGAGGGGGATTGATTTTCATTAACTGATTATAATAAAGATGAACTGCCTGCCGTGCACACTGACCAAGAGCCACACTTTATTGTAATTGGGACAATTTATTTCATGAGCCACTGGTTCTACTTTTTTGCTCCTCCCCTCTTTTATTAATATCTGCCTCCACTCCTCATAATGTGAATGTGCTGGAGTCTCCTTGCAATGCTGCCAGTGGCAACGCATGGTGCATTGATATACAGTAGCAACTTCACTGCTCTTAACGCAACGCATAGTTAAGTCAGTATTCATATTACTGACTGCTTGTCAACTTTGTTTTTTCTCTCGTTCTCTTTAGGGTGTAGATCAGAGTCCACGACGATCTATATCCTCATGTTTATATTTCAGAAGGCCTTCTATAATTTTTTATCCACTAATTGTGCTATATATGTATGGTAAACCATGGTTACATCATGGTACAACTGGTAAAGCACATTCCCCCTGAATCCACAATAGCAGATCATCTCAATCATCCTTGCCCCATTGAGTTTCTACATGAGTATTACAATGGGTACATTTGACCTCTCCTAATGCTTGCATCATTTTAGTACAGTATATCGTGTGAATTCCATAACATTGTCAACACTTATTTGATACTATGTCTAATGGCAATTATAGACCCTGTTATGAAAGCAACGGGGTATCTTAAAAGCATGGTTTGGTTTGTGAAAACCAAAGGTAAACGTGATGCATTATCAATCATGACACTACCTATAATAATGACAGTTTCGGTACTCGTCTGAGATAAGGTGTTAGAAACAGGCTGTAAGTGGTAAAGCTGTAAAAGATCTCAACGACTGTACATGCAGAAAGTCAAGATCCTTACTGTAAATCAGTACCTATAGGTTGAGTTGTGTCTACCTCCTGTGCAACATCTCCCTCTATCTTTAAATTGTGATTATGCACGCCACCAATCCTATAGTATAATAATAACAAAACATCCAGTTTGAAATTTTATTGTAAAATTGAAAAAAAGGAGAGAAAGAGAGAAAAGCCCCAGTTAGCGTTTCTTTTTGATACACATCTTTATCTTAATATAACCATAAAATAAAAATGAATGCAATAAATAGAACAAATAAAATAATTAAATAAATATATTATGCAAATATAAACAAATAAATAAATAATCAAGTTATGCACTTGACCAAATAAATAATTATAAAATTATGAAATCATCAATAATTAATAAATTATCTAAGCAGCAAGTATTAAGAAATATCAATAGGAAAAAAAATGTTTGGTTTCTCAGGCTATTACAGAACACAGTTTCTTTTTTATATAAAATGTACTGCTTTCTATGTCAGTTAAACCATGCTGTACTGACACTGTCACAAAGACAGGTGGCGCTCTCCTCTTAAAAAAACAACCTGTAAACAGTATTTTCTCAGGTTTAGAGAGTAGTACTGAGATGCCTCCTTTGCACCCTTGTCAGTATAGTCTACTTAACAGACTCAATACTATATTTTATATATTTATGTATGCTTGTGCTGAGAAACCAGAAATGTAACATCTTTATAAAGTGAACCCCCCCCCCATTCAAACCCAAATCCATACATACCCAAACAAAGGTCCTGTGCTGATTTTCCATATTATACAGATTTCATATTTATAATAAGCTACTATCCTTAGCATTCAAACCATACTGAAGAATCATATTGTTAATACAAGAAGTACCATAATCTTTAACCCCACAGCCCCCCTATTGAGCATGCTCAGAGATTGATAGGGCACCATGGCAGAATGATAAAAATGGAACATGACAAAACAATGTAAAACATAACTTTGGCTTGTTTGCCAATAGCATGGTAAAAGTGCAATGACACTCATTATGGATCTTTCCTGCTGTCAATAGATTTAAGACATTTCAAAGTTGATTTCAAATGGGGTAAAAATGTTACATGGTAAATTGATATAATGCTAATTGAATCAAACCTTATAACCCAGTAGGAACTTGATAGCTGAGCTAATATCAACTGTCTATACTGTATCTATAAACCTTTACTATGCCTATGCTAATTGTGTTCAATCAAACTTTTCTCTTTCCATCCGAATAAATTACCTCAACATATTTTTTCACTTATTAAATCTCAGCCACAGCTGGCATCTTTAATTTGCATTACTGAAGCTGTTGTGAAGGCCACATTTAATTAGATTTTAATAATTTAGAAAAGCCTCCAGTATAAATCCCATATGAAAAGATTTTTGAACAGGTTTATAAGTCCCTGCATGCCCAGGGGGTAGATGGTCATATATCACAGCTTCCTGATGCACCAGGCCTGGACCAGGGAGCACGTTACAGTGAACGTAGGCTACAAGTCTTTGAGAGGAAAGGGCTCTTTTTGGCAAATATATGCAAGGGTCTACCTTATTCATACTGATGCAATCTAGTATGAATCTATCTGCACCCTTAATATAATATTGTTTATATTCATATATTTATACCTGATACTTGCTCAATACTTAAAGTATTGATATCACATAATCTGAATTAATCACTTTGATTTAAATAAATGGGCCACACATATAACATAAGGAAGTCAAAATGTCTACTTCTTTCAGATATACTTGCCAAATTGTCAAGAAAAATGCATTTTCAAAGCAAGCTTACTGCAATATTTTATAATGGCACAGTAAATAACAGCTGTTTGTGAGATATGTCTCATTTAGGCCATTGTATTGTATATGTGTATATACAACAGATATATGTATTGTATGTATTAAATGAGCCTTTAATTCTGCAAACTCATTTTATGGACACCCCGGGAAATATACTATTCCTGATACTAGCAAGTTTTGAACTTTATAGTTACGAATAGAAACATTTCACTTTGTACATTTTAAAGTAATAACAAATGCTGCTGATTTAATCTCGGACAAATAAAAAAAAGATAACAGTGAGACACCCGTACATCTCTTCAGAAGCATCGCTGATGGTGCTGGTAGGTGCCACACAGCACATCCCCTATTGTATGACGTGTCATGATTTGAGCCAACGCGCCTGTCGAGACGTCAGTCTGTTGCTTTGCTGTTTGTGTTTTGTAGTTTCCCTTTCAGTGCTCTGCCAGCTGTGGTAAATACACATACTGCCACGCCTGCTGCTGTCTAATTGATGGATCATTTTGCTCTTAATGTGACCTCCTAAGGCTACTGAAGCAAAGCTGTTCCTTCTAGCGTACAAGCTCTAACTGTGTTATTATCCCCTCTTGTAAGGATTACACCTGCTCTTTAATGAGGAAGCCACCAATCAGATATATTCTGCACCATGCAAGCTAGAGGCATTGCAGTTCAACTAAATAGAGCACATTCTCAATGAGTTTGACATCAGTGCCACTACGCTATGTACAGTACTATATATTGTCTTCTATGATCTACAACGTGGGCATTCTGTGACAGCCAGTCGTACTGTATGCATAGTATGCATGGCGTCTCTGCCATTGGTGCAGCGAGAGAGGAAGAAGAGAAGGTGTTATCCCCTCATATCCTTCCCCATACATCCATTGGGTGATGAATGAACTCAGCCAATCAGAATGAAATCAGAATGCCAATGTGTAATTGATTCCATCTCTTGCTCCACCGGGCTACAGACACTCCCTATCTGATCAATATTAACACTATACTAATTATGCTGTGGGTTAGACCCCTGATAACCAATTGTCCCAGAAATGACTTGCTACCTAAGGGGAGGAGAATGAGTAGGGCAAGACGTGGAGGGAGGATTTATCCCCTGCTGATAGCAGCTGGAACATCTTGGCACCACAAGAGGGCAGGGCCCGGCAGGCACTATTGTGACGCTTGGATGGCAATTTTATAACCATTGTCAGGGTCATTTGTATATTTTATTAACCAGTTAAAGATGTTGCGCTTTTTTACTGCTGCGTATCCAGGCCAGCCGGGTGGCACTTTTACCACAGTGCTTTATGGTCAGATTATCTGTATTATCTGTGCTTTAATGATGCTGCCTCTACATTCCCAACAATGAGAGAGACAAGGCTTCACAATGACAATCAATTGTACAAATGCAATGTGCTGACAAGCCCACTGCGAGGAATGGGGGACAGGGCATTATATAGGGCTCAATTTATGTTAGCGATGTTTGGCTCAAGAGGTTGTTACGTTGTCACATTTGGCACTAATGCACGGAGCTTCAATAGCAACTAACATCAATAGATCACAAGTCCGAGATGAAATGCAGTAATGGAGAATGTTATGGATGAAATAATTACTGCCATAAAGCAGATCTGAACATGCCCGAAACAATCTCTAACCCACATAGTCTACGCCACTAAAATAGTATAGCTTTTAAAATATTTTTGTACACTTTTTTTTTCTGTTTTATTTTAATATTCTCAAACCCAGTAGCTATAAATGTAAAAGGAAAAGAAAGCAAAACCCTTTTCCTATTTTTCAACCTGAAGCTAGTGTTTCTTCTTAAGTTAACTTGTAATATTATTAGTAATAGTTTGTAGTATTAGTATCATCAATACTATATATTAAGGTTCAGAACAATAAAAACGTTTGGTCCTTTGGTCCCTTAGGGGTGAAAGAATTGCAGTTTTACTGTTGCTAATGGAAACCTCAGTGACCTCAGTGACCTCCGAGAGTCATAGTTCTGCGCTTGAGACTTGAGAGATAAAGAGAAAGAAGGAAATAGAATGAAAGTCTGTCAGTGGACATATAGAATAGCTTCTTTTTTCCACTGTTTTCCTTGATCTTCAAGTTTTAACCCTCATTTGTCCAGTATAGTAAAAGCCACAAGCGCCTCTTTCCTTATATAT
>JAODTR010000019.1:995234-1008078 GCA_025399935.1 Amblyopsis rosae
TCTCTCTTCATCTATCTCTCTCTCACTCTCGCTCTCTCTCTCCCTCTCTCTCTCTCTCTCTCTCTCCCTCTCTCTCTCTCTCTCTCTCTCCCTCTCTCTCTCACTCTATCTCGCTCTGTGGTCTGTCACATCTCGGCGAGTTGGAGCAAACCATCTTATTGTCCTTCAGATGGAGTAAACCACAGTAACACAACACTGATGCTTGGCCTTCAGTGTGAAACACGGCGCCTGCAAGGAAAATTGACCCATTCCATAAACAAGTGTTAGTGTGTCCTAGCGCATGTGTGTGTGTGTGTGGGTACGCCTTTGTAGGCTATTCATGTGCATGTATGTGGGTGCAAACACGTGTTCCTTTTACCAGCCACTTATGTGCATGTATGTGTTTGTGTCTAGTGTGTGTGTGTGTGTGTGTACATGTGTGCACATGTGCGCATTTCTGTGCACGTCCCTTGTGGCCGTACAGTTATGTACTTTGCAGTATGTGTTTGTATCTAGTGTGTGTGTGTGTGTGTGTGTGCGTGCCTGTGTGCGTGCATGTCCCTCGCGGCCGTACGGTTATGTACAGTATGTATTTGGCCTCTCTGCGTTGGTGTGTGAGTGGGCAACAGGGCGAGCTTCATAAAGCCAGAGCCTGTTTCTAATCCAGGCCTCATCGGTGGGCTGTAGCTCAAACTGTGCCACACACACATGCGGCAACACCAACAGAGCCCAGCTGACAGCTAACACACTCTGCTCTCTCTCCACACTGCACGATGGACTGCCTCCCTTCATCTGAACACTGGCTTGAGCTGCGAAGACCTAATTAGAAATATCATGGCAGCTAGTGGGGATGTGTAATAGCTCCCGTTTCGGGCATTGCATTTCTATATATGATATGCATAATGCAGGTTACTGTAATACCTAACCAGTGTACAGTATTGCTCCTCCGAACACAGTGAAAAGAGGATTACATTTTTGTCTTGCAAAACACGCACCGCCTTTGTGTTTGGATACACACCGGAAGCATACAATTGGACACTGCACTTACACTTTCAAATCCCTACACTTCTCATATCCCATAAAAACACATACAGCTATAGGAATATAGGTGGAGTTTAAAGGGTGAAACACAGGGGGAACATGCAGTAAGGCTCGCGTTTAGGAGTAAATGTTTTAAGCAGATACATCTGCTCCGAGCTGCTCCTAAGAAGAGAGTTATCAGCCGCAGCCAGTGCCAGTCACCGGCATCATATGTGAAGTCAAATCAATTTATTTCATATCAGGCCTGTGAGGGGAACCAAAGACGACCACCGCCTCTCACATCGCCGTCTCTCTCCCAGCTCTGAGGCGAGCGCGCCGCTGCTGGCGGCATATTGTGTGCAGCGGCACGACGGCTGCTGTTCTCCTAGATTAGCGAGGTGATTGGCCATTAATATTCATTTCACAGCATGTCTTTGTTAGCCGGCAGCAGGGGTTGACGGACTGTGTTTGGCTGGATTTACTCTACTGTATATTTCCCATTAATCTCTATACAGTACAGCGAGCGCTGGTTTATGCACACATGGCACCGAGGCAGGTTTCTTTACCGATAAACAAGATGCAAGTCACATTCAGAAATCACAAGCGACGTGGAAACCGCGGCGACACGCGCGGATGGAATGCATAGAAACATCTCATATTTGCACATTTATCCTTGTCTTTGTAGAAGCCTGCATTGTAGCTATTATCCCTCCTTAATGAGCAGGATCAGTCCTGCTTGACGACTCCATTGACGTTTCCATTTCTGGCGCAGTAGTAATAATTACACCCTGTTCCCCTGCTGTACGGTTCTGTACGCAGCCATAATAACCAGGGGGGCTGGGGAAGGAGGAGGGGGAGGGGGGGGGTGCTCCTGAAGGACCAGGGGTCCAGTAGGCATAAAAGATCCAGGCCTTTCCCTAATGGACAAGCATCTAACCTGTACTCCCTGTAATGAGATTAAAGGACTAATTAGTGTGTGAGTGTGTGTGTGTTTGCGTGCATGCGTGCATGTGTGTGCGTGTGCGTGTGTGTGTGTGTGCGTGCATGTGTGTGTGTGCAGGTGTGTGCGTGTGTGTGTGTGTATTGAGAAATATGCTTGCACCCACACACACACCCATGGGCCTAGCCACAGGAGTCAGAGCAGGCTTGGTTTGATTTCCAGGGTCATCGCTGGTGTCCCCACACACCACCCCCCAGCCCCCACCCACCCCACCCCCCCCACCCCCCCATCCTCGGCACTAAAAGGCTAATTAACACTCCTGCCTCTGCTGGTGCTAGCAGGGCGCTCACCATAGGACGATGGTTATTTTAAAGCTATTGATTTGGACTGGTTAGTACAGCATAACAAGACTCTAACTACCAATTTAAAATAACTGGGGGGAAAAAAAGGTTTATTAACATTATTGGGTAAATTAAGTGCAACATTAGGACTGCACGTTTCCAAACAGGAGCCTGTTAAATGTATTAAATCTACACACCTGGTGGAGACATTGAAATAAGGTCAGGGATGAGCAGCAGAACAGTTCATCAACTAACAGATGCCATAGGCAATAGCAAAGCCAGCTGGAGGCAGAGCTGGATGATAACACAACACCAAATTCTATCTTTTGGAAACTATTAGGCTACCGCCCGCAGAAACCAGGCCAGCTAAAACAGAACCGGCTTGAAATTTCTGAGTTAAAATAAGAAAAGAGAAAAGAAAGAAAAGACCTTTCCCCCTCGCTCTATTTCCCGTTAAAGTCACGAGAGTGTTTGATTGCCCCTGTGGCACCACTCTGAGCTGTTCATTTAAGATGATGTGCAACTCTCAGGCCTGCTCTAGCACTCATTTGTCCCACAGTGGGGTCCCCATGGCCGGCCAATGAGGAGACCCCACACTGACCTGAGTGCTTGGGGAGTTCTAAAACCAGCCACTCACAGCCGAGTAAAGAGACGGCTGAGTGTCGTTGTTAATGTGGACACATAGCACCACAATGGCAAAATCAATGCAGCTATAGGAGGCATCAATCTTGACAGCACAAGACCCTTGTGCTTGTCTCGCCACTCGTTGGCTTGACGATTAGAGCGAGAAAGAAAAACCAGGAGAGTAGAGCAATGGAGCACAATGAACAAATAGAGATATAGGTCCTTCGTGTGTCTCGGAGCACCCCCTTCCAATTCACCACACAGGAAGTAGACTCTGGGTAAAGTAGAGCACAGCATCTGAATGAACTTGGCAGGGTTTGCTCCTTTTCTCTCCCTGCCTTAATTCCTCTTGCTAATCTTCCTCCTTCCGCCATGAGAGGCAGAAAACAAATCGCTCCCGCTCTGCTGTGGGTAAAAAAAAAGAAGAAAATGCAGTCGAAAATAGAGCACCTCTGGCTGTCCCTCTGTCAAAGCATGACACACACGACACACACACGTTTGAAAAATAAATTACACCACCACATCAAGAGACCTGTAGGATGTTTCCTCATCACATTAACATATATGCAGCGCGGCGGTGACTAAATTAAAGCCTCCTATAACACGAGAGATCAAAGAGGACAGAATTAAGGCCAAGCAACGAGGATCTTGGCAGGGGCCCTGCACATTTATTGATTGTTTGGCAAGCCGAGACACCGCTGCTCTACTTCTCCCTGCTGTACTGTACGCTGTTTACTCTCTTGTTTCAAACAGATACGGACCGAATAGTGCGGGCTTCTGCTAAATTGTCCTTCCTGCATCGAGTACAATCGCTGTTTAATTCACAGTGGCGAGACAATGCACCCGAACACAACCAGTTTTAATGTACGTGAAAGCAGAAGATTCCAACCGGATTGAGATATGGGGAGAGAGACAGAGAAAGAGAAAGGGTGTTTTGTGGGGACTACACCACTGAGGTGTGGGATATTGAGAGAGAAAGAGAAAGGGTGTGTTGTGGGGACTATACCACTGAGGTGTGGGAGATTGAGAGACAAAGAGAAAGGGTGTGTTGAGGGGACTACACCACTGAGGTGTGGGAGATTGAGAGACAAAGAGAAAGGGTGTGTTGTGGGGACTACACCACTGAGGTGTGGGAGGTTGAGAGGCAAAGAGAAAGGGTGTGTTGTGGGTACTACACCACTGAGGTGTGGGAGATTGTGAAAACCCTCCAACTGGAGAGAAAGACACAGAGTAACCCAGATAGAGCGGATGAAAGGGGGGCATGAATAAATGAAGAAGAAAAGAAGACAACTACCTCCACGGCTCTCGCTGTCAGCTGGTTTCACCTGGATGGGGCGAGTCATCTGGAAGAGGAGGGAGAACAAGAGGTTAGTGTTGGTGACTGGAGCTGTCGCTGTTATGGCAACGCAGCAAACCTGAGGTGTCAAGGCCCGCGGTCCCTTACTAACAGCTGTTCCAAGATACTGATCAAAGTGCCTCGCTAGCACCAAGACTGTAGCCTCTCTGCCTGCCTGCCTGCGAAGCCACGCGGACAAAAGAACATGCTTAGAGGGGGTGCAGGCTAGGTGTTTGTTGTGCAGTGTGCATGTGCGTGTGTGTGCGCATATTTGTGCAGGTGTCATAAAATGCTGAGAACCCCTACGGCCACACACACACACACACACACACACACACACACACACGTGTATGCATGCAAGTGTGGGTGTGCGTGTGTGTGCGCGGGTGTGTGCGCGTGTGAGTGTGTGTGTGTGTGTGTGCATTTGTCTGTCTGTGTTGAGTGAGAGAGGCCAAAGCAGGCCTAATAAAAGTGAATGCAGCCACAGGAGGAGAGAGATCAATGCAGGCCTATTGATCCAGGCCCTTGGGCTGAGGAGAGTGTCTGGCAGGGAAGGATTCTCTGGTTAGGAGGCTCACGCTAATCCACTAGAGCCTGATAAGAATGGCATTGCCTGGATTAGATGCCTCTGTCATCACAGTCTTTGTGTCACTCTGTTCCCGTTCCTCATTTCTACCTCCCTATTTTTTTCCACTATTATTGTTCAGGCTGAGCGGTTTTATCTAAGCATTTGTTTGGGAAAGTTTTGCAGTTTAAAAGTTTGAAATTGTTTTTCGGTTATTTCAGAGATGCAGTTTAAATCATTTGCCACAGTTGCTGGGGAAGTCTGTATTTAAATGTACTGTATGGTTCATTAAAACACATTCACACACACACACAGACATGCATATACAGTACACGCTCACAGGTAGGAACAGTGAGACACAGAAGTCTGGTTTATGTTAACAAATCTGCTGTATGTGTGTGTGTGTGTGCATGCGTGTGGGGGATGGTGGGCATAACTAATACATATTTATTATTCCTGCTATATTCCTTCTACTTGTTTTTCCTTTGCTTCCCTCCATCCTCCCGTGTCTCATCCCAAAACAAATAGCTTTAATAATAACGAAGCAGGCAGAGTCCAAGAACTGTGTCGATTTATAACAAGATTACTGGTATATAAAAAGTAATCTCCTGCCGTTCACAGCCCTTTCAGCCTTCTGTAGTACAGATTTAAGCATATTTTATTGCTCAAAAACATTTACCATTCTCACGTCACTGAAAATAATTTTCACACAATATATAGACACCCCCCCCCCCCACAAACACACACACACACACACACACACACACACCATGATCATGTATCTTTATTTCTGTTCATTTCCAGAGCAGAGCTATAAAGGTCAGCTTTAAAGACAGGGCAGTCCAATAAAAGCATGACTTGTTCAAGGAGAAACACCATAATGGGATTTTAAAATGTCTTAATAACATGCTGATATATGGGGGAGAGACCCGGCCCGATTCATTAAGTGCTAAATGTATCCATTTTCACCTTGAGGAACAGAGTAACCTTCACTCAAAGGAATAATTCCATAAAATGATCCATCGTAAATAAGAACTAGTACCCAGACTAAGTCTTTGTGGAAAAGAGGGAGGATGTTATTCTTTTAAAGGGTTTATTGTAAACCCTTTGTTTATTGGCTCACACCTTGTTCCCTTAAAGGCAGGTTAATCACTCTCAAGAACGCTTGATCATATCAAAACGACCTCCATCAGAAGGTCAGCCTAACTCATTGAAACACATTGCAAAGCCAAGCGGCATTGGTGTTGTGAGCGGTGTTCGCCACTTTATGTTCCTATTTACGGAGCCAGGGATGTGTAAAAGTACCAGATCATTTTTTTTGCCTGCACAGAGAACAATAGCAAAATGCGATATTTGGTGAATTTGACAAAAAGTTTATTATCTTAAATATATTTTACCTGACTATACCTTTAATACACATGCTAGCAAAGTATATGCAAATACCATGCATTAGGTTGCCCTTCTCCAAAGCATATATGTATGGATTGATTGCCAATTTAAAAACTACACTATGACTCATGTGTTTATAGCAAGGTATAAACATCTCCAGGACAAATCACTAGGTGTATACAGCTTTATACCCTTCAACTCCCCTCAGGAAAAAACCCAAAGATATTTCCCTGCCCATAAAATGCATCATTGTTTATACTATTGCAGAGGAGAGCAAATCTCTGCCACAACGCCATGGTCTCAGGCTTCTCTGCAGGGTGCCTGTGTGTGGGTGGCAGCATTCTCTGAAGCTAGTTACTGTTCTCCCTCCAACATGCCAGCTTAATGGTCCATTTTTTATTTTCCCGAGAGCAATGCATTATGGTCCGGAAACAGTCACTATTCACGGCTCTCAGTTCATTACATTTCTCTTGTACAAGAATTAAAACATTGTGTAATTCTAGTAAGAGTGCTCGGCTTAGAGAGAATATAGAACGCATTCGCACATGCTCAGTTTCTCATACACGCGCACACACCCTTAAAAGTACAACAACAACAACAACAAAAACAGGGTATATGGACACAACGCAATATATAAAGTGCTGTTGTTGCCAAGGAGTCCATTCATTAAGCCCGTAGTCCAGCAGGATTCGGTTGTTTTCTCTCTGTCCTTGTGGGCTGGTGCTGGGAGCTTAGCTAGCCCACCCAGAGTGACGCTAGCAATCTGGGAAAGAATGCTAACCCCGATATCTCTGCAAACAACAACACAATAGTTGTAATTGTGATGTTTTTCGTTCCTCCATTCAACAAGCCAGGGGAGGAGGGGTGGAACCATAGGAAGAGAGAGGCAGAGTAATGAGCGATAAAGTAAGGTGATGGGAAGAACTGCGAGGGAGACATTCTTGTACACACACACACACACACACACACACACACACAGAGTGAGAGAGGGAGAGCGAGCGAGAGCTGCCTGCAACACTTAGATAAGATTGCTCTGCAGCTGAGTGGCATTTCTACCGCTCAAACTCCACCCTCCTGCCTTTCACATTTAAACGCACCCTGAAAAGGACTTGGCAGTAGAGCTGCACCGAGTAAACACTGTATCTGGACAAATCACACACACACACACACACACACACACACATGCAGACACACTCTTGCAGGAACAAATGCACTTGCACAATCACACACACACAGTGCTAATAGTACATGTTTGGCCTATTGGGGAGAGTGAGGGTATTGTTTGCTATTGGCCATATACTGTACCTCAATATATAAAGGCCTAGCTAGACATAATGTGTTTAAAGTGATATCATATTCCAGTAAACCCCTTTACTGAAAAGCTTCCTTGCCTCAATGCAAGTCCACAATCATGTTGATGTTATAAAGATGAAATATTATTTTGGGTCGGAGCATTTAATGAACCAAATCCATTGCAGTTTTTTTTCCCCCACTTCAACAGGATTCCACTGTTTCCACACTGATTCCACACGAGATGCATTGTAAACAAAGTGAAGACACTGCCGCTACTTCAGATGTTTTTCCACATAATAAAGAAACAAATAATTTGGTATGTTATAGATGGGATATTTAATTCTGAATGTCATGTCGACATTGGCATGTAGACAATGAGTTAAGAATACAGTCTACAGTATACAGCACAATCTGCAACATGCCAATTTTTTTTGTTAAATAGATAATTGCAATCTTGTAGCTGTAATAAACTGTATTTTTACACAAGTGTCTATACAGTTTACTGTATGTCATGTTTCTTTATCTAGCTTCTTTCTGAATTTACCTCAATGAAGATAAATAATGTACAGTTTTTATCTTATCATTTGTCATGTTGTATTTCATACTTCCTATAATTCTATAGTTGGTGACTAGTTTACATTTTTGTAGTGTATTTTATGTGATTTTATGTGAATATTGCTGAAACATTAAAGGCATCTAAATGTACTGGCATAGCACCCGTGGCTTTACACCATACGCAATATTCAATCTATGGGAAATATTGCTGTTGTATCATCATATGGTCATGATTTAAAGTCATTGCCCCTCCAGCCTCATTACATTAGTTCCTGCTGTCTCCCCCCAATCTGTACTGCTAAGGGCTTCAACAATTCCTGAGTTCCATATGCATTCAAGGAGCCACCTCATTTGTCCAGTTAAGCCTCCAGTCAGATGAATTAAAGCTGTTTGCTCTAATACACTGCTGCTCTAGAGATACTAAGATAGAAACACCAAAACAAACAGTACAATGTCCAATATTTATCCCTGGGATGGACTTTACAGATTTCCTCAGCGTTTTTGTGCGACCGTCTGCAATCTTAGAGTCTTACTGTAGATATTTTGACTAGCATTGGACGATACATGCTCGCTATGGACCAAATGTTTAATGAGAAACATAAAACTACTTTGGCTATATCTCACAATGTATAGCAACACTAATAGCAAACATTTAGCGTGCAGTGTAATGTATACAGAATCTATAAATAATACAGAAAAAGACCAAAGGCCTTGGACTCTCCACAGAATATATTCCACTGTCAAATGAGTTAGAGCATGTCAGGAAACTGTGCAGGATGTGACCTGTTAGCAACGTAGAGGCTTAGAGACCACCACTGGCTGTTTATAGTCTAGTAATGAGTATTCATGACTAGTCAGCATTAGCAGGAGTGAGCTGTGCAGGGTCCCTGTTCCACCTCACGTTAAAGCCCTTGAAACGGTAAAAATACTGTCGGGGAGAGGTTCAAGCCTGCTGTGACTACTTCCACCAAAAGGGACACTTGCAACATGGGGACTGCAGATAGCCAAAATGCCATAAACCTTGCTATAAACTTGTCTTAGAGAAGATTACCTTAGCATACTATGCAGCATCTACTTTCTACAGTGCAGTGCTGGGAAGGAAACAGCTAGGCTATTATAGCTGCACAGCACATATGAAGCCTTCTGGGCTCCACTCAGGTTTAATATAGAGTAATGGTTATCCTGGGGTCATTAATACGTATTAGTGGGCCATCAGAGCTCAAGTTGCCACACTACGCTCTTAGAGGAGCATAAACAGCCCCCATCTGACTGGGCCGTCTTTGCTGTTATAATTAATATTTCCAATTATTGATTTGAGAGAGTGCTGAGTGGTGACTGTCCAGAGCCCTGGGCTCAGCCAATAAATCTCTACTGTATACAGTAGGGAAGAAGGCCATGGGAGCACACCGAGAGAGAAAATAAACAGTTGGTAGATAGATAGGAGGTGTGTGACACTTTTACAATCTCAGTCTCATTACTATATTAGAAGCACTTCTGTATCGGTGTGTATTTATTTGAAATAACGAATACTGCACTGTATGTTGTTATGTAGGCCGTGACTTTCTCTGTATTATTTAGAGAAATTATGTCTGTTACATGAAATAAAAATGCAGAACAGTGAGATGGTGTGTGTACAGTATGTGTGTACATGTTTGTACATGTGAATGTCTTACACGCTGCTGTTGTTCAACATTAATACATTAACAACAAGCATGCAACAATATACTGTAGCTTACTTTACCTAAGCCCACAGGAATATTTCTCATTGCTATTAATAATTTAGAGGCAAATTCTGCAAATTGCGTCTATTGCATGAAAGTAAGACAGCACATTGTGAAACGCTACAGTATGCATGCGTGTGCTGGTGTATGAGCGTGTGTGGATTTTCTACACTATGCTTTTGTGTACCTCAATGCGTGCAGGAGAGCATTTCTATAGACATACAGTAGTAGGCTACTGTATATTTTGCCCATGTGCAAAAAGCTAAAAACTCGCTGTTGGCAGCAGTATGGCGGTGCTGATAAGAGGCTTTTGCCAATGTTCAGGCGATGGCTGCCGCTATAAGCAGAAGGATTTCTATCAGAACCAACAGGAGTTGCAGCTCGAGGTGAGCTTAGATGGACTGACAGATCCACACGCCTACAGCTTGACGGATTGACACTATAGCAGTCGGCAGAATCATTTTCCAAACACTTGCAAACAGAGCTATATTCTATAAATATGTCTTACGTTTGGAAGTTGTTCCATACTGTATACTGTAATGTATTTCTAAATCACCAATAGCATACTTGCTTTATTTTTTTTTTATGCTGAATATCTTGTTTTGGACATATTGTGCAAATCGTTTGGTAGAATGTGCCCAGTAAAGCTCCCAATTAGCAGTATCTGAAGCTAATTCAGAAACATGTGCAAAGCGCAATATCGCTGCAACTAACACACTGCAGCACAACAGCATCTCAGATTAAGACCATCAGGACCTTCTGGTGTCTGTTGCTATCCAATCTCCTGTGTATCCCCTCCCATAAAACACATAAACTCCCTCCCTGTAACAGCCTGGGGTCCATCTGTAGAACGGAGTCCAGAATACTTCACTAAAGTGTTCCAGTAATAGCTTTGCCAGCTGAAGTGCATGGTTAGCTGGCTAGTCCGTCTGCTGTAGCCCTCATTAGACAGACAACAGACCTTGGATCTCATCAAGATTTCATGAAGGTGAATGTCACACATCAAAAGCCACCTCATTTGGGGCTCGCCTTGACTCAGCAGAACGGGGGCACAAGCGTTGATGGGTAATGTCTGGCTCGGGAGATGTGTAAGCTGCATCGCCTCCATCCTGTTAGACTGTTAACCTCAGTCTCTATTGCATTGTCACAGAGACACCCTCTGTAGCTCAGTGGCTCGCAAACATTCAGGCCTGTAACCGCCCAAAAGAGGCGATTAACCACTTTGTATTACACGACAGCATAAAAACGTATAATTAAAAAGTATGTATTTGATTTTTATGAACATTATAACTATAATAGAAAAAAATTAGAATATAATAATATTATATACAGATATATTATATATATTAAAATATATATATATTGTGTAAAATGAATCTCCTTGAACAACCCTGCTAAAAGCATCCGTATGACCCTTCTCGGAACCTGACCCACAGTTTGAGGACTACTGTGGACTATGTCAGCCTGTCGTGGAGTTTATGCTCTCTCCATGGTGTTTATATAGGGGGACAGTGAGCCCTACACGGCATGTTCAGTTCACTAGGGTATGTGGGTGACAGAAACAGTGTGTGCAATCATGGGGGGAAGTAGATAGGGGGATTGAGCTAATGCCTAAATCCTGTCCCACTGAGCCCGTAGCCGAGCATGCGAGAGATAAAGCAAGAGAGAGGGAGAGGGAGAGCGATAGAGAGGGAGAGGGAGAGCAAGAGGAGGTAAAAAACATGGGTGGAAAGGCTGCCAGAAAAGAGAGAAAAACAACTGATTGAAAGACATTAGAAAAGATGTAGAGATGTCGAAACAGGAGTGGGTGGGTGGTTGGGGGGGGCGCACTGATAAGAAAAGAAAGAGATAGTAAAAAAAAAAAAAAGGGAGAATAAAACCCCCCCTTGTCTTGCTGCTCGCTTCCTGCCTGACTTATGAGCGGCGCTGGTTATCAGGGGAAGGGCATCACTCCCAGACATCTTTGGCACGGCTGCTTTTGAAGCCCAGAGAGCTATTGACATGCCGTGTTACTGTAATGCGCGAAGCAGCGGGAGAGTCATTGTAAATCTGTGTCAACAAATGCTGGAGCTGCAGCAAACCCCATATCTCTCTCTCTCTCTCTCTCTCTCTCTCTCTCTCTCTCTCTTCCCCTTACTCCCTCAATATCTCCCCCCCATCCCCTCTCTCTCTCTCTCTCTCTCTCTCTCTCGCTTCACCTTCCTCATGCACTGGCCCAACTACATATCTAATGAATCTTATCTACACAACACACTGGTGGCTTAAGCTTTTTGTGGGCGTCCCTGCCTCTCTGTACATATGCCTGTGTGTGTGGTTGGGTGGGTGTGCACGTTGACTGTTTGATGTAGCCTACGCTCCTCCTCAGTGCATTTCTGAGGAGCCAGCGCTGGGATAGATAGCATCGCAGCCCGGCAGATTCAGAAGGGCGACTTCCCGCTGCCCCAGCGAGGGGGGCCCCCGCGACCAGTAGGACGTTAAGAAATGTCAGGGAATGTGTTCCGTGACAAAGTTACAGCTGTAGAGTTGCGGCCAGGCTTTCATGTTTAAAGGTGAGGCGACATGCTGACAGCGTGCTCCGTCTTCCTTCTGACTTCCTGTTTGCTTTGAAGATTAGCTTGCGCCGGACCAACGGGGAGAGTCGCAGCGGACACAATGTCCGCCGCCCCCACTAACAAAAAGTGCTCGAAGCACATTGAAGCTGAACACAGATGCATATGCACACACACACACACACACACACACACACACACACACACACACACACACACTGTGCGCACACACTATACAAGAGGTGCGCATGTTTGCTTCGCCCTCTGCCTGTCTAAAGGGCTCGGGATGCTCCCAGTGCTGTCACTGCAACTACAGGATTGTGACAGATTACGGCCTGATGCTCTGGCCAATAGGAGCACAGCAGCGTAGCCCGGACTGTGACCTATAATTCCCGCCGTACCTATGCTGAGTTGACGTTTCTTTAATGGTCCCTAGACCTCCAGTAGGGCTCCTCGCTGCTCGTCCTGACCACTATGATAGCCTATTAGCAATTCACCGGCGCTTGCACTTTTCTACCCCCACTCCGCCGTT
>JAODTR010000019.1:1012225-1038722 GCA_025399935.1 Amblyopsis rosae
AGAGAGAGAGAGAGAGAGAGAGAGAGAGAGAGAGAGAGAGAGAGAGAGAGAGAGAGAGAGAGAGAGAGAGAGAATCAACAAACAAAGGACAGTGGGAACCAGAAGGAGCTGTGCTGGCTGAGCCTATTGATTCGGAGGAAGAGCTATGAGGGGTGTTAGCACGTCCCTGCGTGTCAATAAAGAATATTTTGATTAGATAGTGACGGCAATTAATGTGGGCTCAACCCCAGGGCTGGGCAAACCGCTGGAGACACTCTATCTCCAGACGTCAAGGCAAGGTCAAGGGGTCAGAGGTCAGGGCTTATTGGGAGCCCTCGTGACTTGGTCATTAGAAGTGCAATCAAATACCCATGGATAAGCGTAATGGATGGTCGAATGGGGAAATGGTATAGATACATAGCCTAGAGGGGGCTCAGATTGACTGAAAGTGTGGTTATATATCTCTTTCTGTGTGTGTGTGTGTGTGTGTGTGTGTGTGTGTGTGTGTGCGTGTGTGCGTGTGTGTGTGTGGTAAAGGAGCGTGTCACTGCCTTTGCAAATGTACTCTATGTACATAATATATATAAATACTCAAATATATGTACATTCATCCGTGCACATATGCAGAAACATACGGTGTGTGCGTCTTTCCATCATTCCCTCTGCGTCAAGCGTACAGAGCGTCATGTGTGTGTGTGTGTGTGTGTCTGGTCCTGAGCTCACAGTGACCCGGCCTACTAATGAACCAACAGCCATTACCTCCCTGTTAGCCTGTTCAGCGCACCGCCATTTGTCATAAACTGCGGGGAGCTGTCACAGGAGTGCAGAGGGCTGAGGAGACGCAACACACACACAGCACTAAGCTGTTTTCACTATGAGACAGTGCGTCTTCACCGTGAGTCTTCACCCCCACACACACACACACACACAAACTCTCTCAGGGTGCTACACACCGACAGCTCTTGCCAAATAGCTTTCATTACATAGGAAGTATCAGTCTTGATAAAAGATCCAAACAAACGGTGCAAGGGGGATTTACTGTGCTGTTCCACCTGGGCTCTGATAATGTTGTTGGTGTTTGATGTAAAATATCACTGCTGCCATTTGCACAAATCTAAATCTTTGGCCGCAGACTGTGTCAGTGTCTCGCTAGCTAGCTAGCTATGGGCCACATTGCTATTGATTGGTTGACTGATAGAACAATTTCTTACCTGATGTCGGAGAGGCACCAGAGGCGATGGCATGGGGGAAGAGAGAAAGAGAGAGAATTTGATTAGCGGTGGCCTTGTACTGTATACAGTACAGTGAATGTTCAGCAGGGAAGGGCTGAATGGACTACATTATTGCACTACGGTAATCAGCGCCTGCAAACTCCACCCTGAAAATCAATTCAACTTTGATTTCCTCTGTGGTTCTACTGCATTAAGTCACATCCATTTATAAGGGATTAGCCATGAATTCAACTTGACAGTTTGATTTAAAAGATCCTAAAGTGTAATTTATTTTGGCCTGCCCCATGTGAGGTGTGACACAGCAGCACACTGACACACCTACCGTTCTATTAAATGCATGTGCAATAACATGCTGATGCATGCAGTTGAAAGTTCAAACTGTATTACTGTATATTCTATATGGACCTAAAAAAAGTTCAATCTGACTAATTTTATTTTGCAAACCAGAATCACAGATCAATTTTTCCACAAAATATATGTGTATTTCATCACATTTGCATGAAATAAAATGAATATTACACTTAAGAAAGTGTTAGGTTGTAATTAACAAGTAAGAAAGATCTTGTTACGGTCAGGAGTTTACAGTATCCCCTTTCATTGGGAAGCTTAGAGAACAAGTACACTGGACTGTGAACTAATCTACCTTTTTAATGATAAGTGCCATTTAATCTTTGCTCTTAAAGTCTTGACTTTATGATCATGAGTCTGTTGGGGCTGAACTCACAGCCTTATTCAAATATTCACTAACCACAAGGCCATGCAGGCACTATGCATGTGGGAGGCTGAGGAAACAAAGCAGAATGCAGCTCTCTGGGTGAGTCATTGCATATAAAAATGCGTGAAGGATAAATATAGCGGCAAAATGGTTCCACCCTAATGTGCATGTCTAAACATTAAGTACGGCACGCCAGAAGGACCACACAAGCATACTTACACGTTGGTCTTTCACCAGATAAGATATTTTAGCGACTTACAGAGTACCATTACTTAAATGTTAAGCAGCAGGTATTGGGGCTATGGGCTGGGAGTATAACCCACCCTAACCACCATATTAAAATGCCTTCAAATTAATTTGTGTAAACAATTCTTATAGCTTAGGTTCATGCTAATACATAATGCATATGCTAGTGCATAGTTTCTGTGCACTGTTGTTCTTAGAAGGTAAGATATTTTAAGATGAACAGAAATACTCACTGCCCCGAGCACTGCAATCCTACTCAACCCCCTGACACCTAACACTCCAAGTCAAAGCCTTGTTCTCGTCTCATCTAAAGTCTCCCACCATAAACGAGCTTTAAACACATAAATATTTATTGGTGCTGCACATAACCCCCTTCCATACCGTCGCAGCATCAAACATCTGCATTAACAGGCCTCAAGCTGTGCGTTTGGCTGCATAGAGCAAACTTCTGTACTGTATATATGTACCAGCCTGCTCAAAGCCAGATCCCAGCACAGGCCAACACAGCCTACACTTGGCATGCGTGATGGTGAGGAAAGAAACGTGTTTACTGTCTAAACATTATCTCTCACTCCTATTGCTGCTCCAATCTTAGTTTAGAGTGTCATGTCGGCGAGTGTTACTTTTATCACACTTTTGAACATTACCGTACCTCCAAGACTAATAAGCATAGTTTTGGAAGTACTAGTTAAGTGTATTATTTGCAAGGATCAGTGTTCATCTTATATAATCATAAATGATCTTCCTCCCTCTACAAGCATGTACTGTGGCTTCTTCCTCAGAATCAAGTTCTGACTTTCTCTCTGTATTTCGACAGCAGTGTTTCAGCACCACACAGGAGTGGACAGCTCTCTGTACAGTGTGTAGAGGTCTACGCACAAACTACTAAGCACAGTGCATACAAAATATCAACAGTATATAATGGATAAAGTAACGACTTCTAATATATAGAAGTCATTACTTATATATATCATTACTTATATATATATATATATATATATATATATATATATATATTTAGAATTTTATTGCAATTGCTTTAACAGAAAACAGGGCTACTTTTTTCAAAAACACTACAACAATTCAAACAACCATACACACAAGTAGCAGAACACCTCAGATCTTTTGCAAAATGAAACACTTCATTCAAAACTACACAATCACTTGTTGTCAAATGTTGTCACCGTATGGCACACACATGGTTCATATGATCAGATTCTTTGAACCAGTTAGACACTGCTGTGCTCAATCTGGAACACTATTAACATTTGTCCATTTCTAATGATACTGTATATTCTAGGTTTGATTTTTTTTAGAGATATTGTTAGAGTAAAGTCTATTTTGATCAAATAAAACACACCAGTACTGCACAATTGTATTCCTCACCAGTAAAAGTAAAAACCCAAAGCATAATTTCTTCATCTATTGGACTGGACTGCATCAGTTTGGTTGCATGCCTTCATCATGTCTTTATTGAGGGGTATCTTGACATAAGGAAGAGTATGTGTTTGGCCCACATATTCACATTTTGTATGTTGTAAGAACCTATGTTTGCATGGTGGTGGAGGGCCCCATCCTGCATGATGCAACATTGTGATGTTACCACCATGTTGGCCTGGGACATTCTAAATACTGTAGATCTGTGGCCAATGATGTTTTTCTTCATCTTACAGTACTGTATAATATTACCTTCTATTTATGTTGCAGCAGGTAAACTCACCAGTTGCCGGCTGATTGGTGAGTTTAGAATTTAGCACCTAAGTGTCTGTTCAGCTGATGGGCGGGTTTGATAAATTGCTTCATCGGTGTGGTATTTTGGAAGGCAGTGATATTTTGAAGTGATATTGTGTTAGATTTCTGTCTCTAATGTAGAAGGTTTGTGTTTAGTATTTTGCAAATAACTGTGTAGTTTTTTGCAAGAATATTCTTAGTGTAGATATGGATGTGTTTTGCTCACCATGTGGAAGGTTTCATTGACTTTGTGTTGTACAATTTTAGTGTGTAAGCAATCGAAGTAAATTAAGGATTTAATTTATGTATGATTTATTATGTATGTATTATATTATTATGTATGTGCCACCCAGTCAGACCTATAAAAAGTATTTCTGATCTGCTAAAATGCGACATGGGATCATCTTTTTTTACATCCTGTCACACAAAGAGCTGTCATCAACAGATTTCCGTTATGGATAAAGCCTGACGATTCACAGCCAAATGCTGTCATTAGAAATCTGTTTTCTCACAGATTACAGCAGACTCACACAGGTTTAACACAGCTAAACAGACAGACAGACACAGACAGATAGGCAGACAGGTGGACTGATAAACCCTGTGGGCAGTAATTGCTTATCATCGACGATCACGGTTTGCAACCCTCCTCGTGCCGACACATAACCACAGGCAGGTGGCAGAGAATGAAACATTATTGTTAGTAGCAAAAACATACCGCCACGCCATAAACATTATATATATAATCCACAATACATACATTTTATAAACATTTTATTCATAATTATACACAGTACTGTAGATTACAATTATATGAATTCTAAATAATAATATATTCGATTAGAATAGATTTATAGCCAAACTGGAGTAGAATAATTTTTTAAGTAGAAATACTGTAAATACTGTATATATACGTATGACCCCATAGATTCATATTGTGACCCTCATTGGGTTGCGACCCAATGGTTTGAGAACCACTGGTATAGAAAGCTGAATAGCTTTCTCAGTGAGCTTCCCAATAGGCAACTGGAGAAGTCTCTGTGTGTAATTATTTAAGGGCCTCAGATCACAGTCTAGAATGGGAGCAAGAGGGAATGAGGAGATTGGAGGAGGGGAGACAGAAAAGCATGGCAGCACCGATTGCTTTCCTGCTGAGACCCAAGCCTTTCAAGTGGGTCCTAAGCATACTGCATGTGAGGTGATGTTCCCCCCACATAGTCATATAGTCGGCCTGTTGGAGTATACCACCAACAGCTCGCTCCTGGGACTTGCTGTAGGGATGTGCTAACTGGAGAAAAACTGGCAAAACAAAGCAGGAGCAACAACAGATTTGCCCACGTGTATGTGTATTGCAGGTGTGTGTGCATGCGTGGGTGTGTGCGTGTGTCTGCAGCAACACACATTCTGCTGCAAAATTTGATGCAACAACCTGCAGCTGGAGACCTCAGATGATGATAAACAAACAAAGAATTAGAGGGGGGTGGCTGGATGGAAAGGCATACACAGTGAGAAACATGTGGCAATACTGGGAAAACCTGCCGTTTCCTCATTCCATACGACGACGGATTGCATCACACAGGGCCCCATTAACATGTGTGTTTGAAGCTGGGGTTCCGCTAAACCAATAGCTGAAAAGGGGAGTGATGCAAGAGTAGCGCAGGAAAAACCTAAATATGAGATGTGTGTGCGTGGCATTTGGGAGGAAAGTGGGATGGGTATTAACAAAAAGAAAACACACAGACGGAGAGAAGGCCTCCGTGCTACAGAGTGGCTGTTGCAGCAGATATTATTTGAGAAAGGATTTTGGGGAGAGAAGAAAGAGATCAAGGGCCGCACAGTGGAGCTAGTACTGTTTAACAGCCTGTAGACACATTCAACAGCACAGAACTAGACAGAAGCATAAAGTGCTGTGTAACAAAAGCATTAGATTTGATTTACTACTATGATTATGTGAGAACCAATAGATCACAGTCGGGAAGGTCAAGGAAGACTGAGAATTTCTTTCAGCCCACTGCCACCCCTCCACCTCTCCCTAATGCCCGTCACACACACACACACGTACATGCACATGCACACTCAAACTTGTGTGACACTTTAATCAGAGCGTGGCATGCTCTCAGTCCAGACAAAGCCCAATCAGGCCGGTGATAATTTGGCCTCTCCTTCAATCAGTAGCACCGTAATTGCATCAGTCACAATCTCCATTTCATCTTTCATCTGTGTGTCAGGGTGGAGGACAGGAGACAGAAGACACACACACACACACACACACACTTAAGCCCAACCTATCATTAAAACAGACAAGCAGCATATCCAGGAGAGCAGAGAAGGAGCAAGAATTAATCAGGCCCACTCAAATGGCAATAGTCTGATGTTCTGATGCGTGTGCATAATGGCAATTTATACAAACAAAATACAAATAAAAGTGGTCATGTCACATGAAATGACATTGTCAGTATAACCATGAGGAACAGAGATACATAATAAATGACCTGATCTGTCAAAATGGCCTCCAGAAACGTAATAGAAAATATGCATTACTGCGACAGAAACAGAACGTGTGTAGTGTAACTGTATATATTTTTCTCACCATGTGTTTTGTTAGGCCAAACTAGTCATATAGATATATTGTATAGCACGCAGCATAATGTACTGCATGTCATGTAAGTGAAATTAGTCCATGAATGATTCATAGCACATTATAAAATTTTCATTGGGAACACAGTGTGTGAGAGCCGTTTATTATATATTAAAGATAAGCACAGGGCACAGGTAGCGAATTATCCCTGCAGCTTGGGAACTGCATACCAAGTTCAAAACATCAATTAACCATGAATTAAACACGCTTATTGATACATGCAAAAAACTCACGAGGGAATTCAATTAAAATGTTGGCTTTAGAATCAAGACAAGCAGGGCGAAGGCAAGTCACATCTGGACACTTTGACTGGACATTTCTCGTGCGTCTGCAGTTGGAAATGAAATTGGTTCAACAATGCCGATATATAAAATATGTGCAAATATGATCACCATATAATAAACAAGCAGAGACCAGAGGGCTGCATAAAAGCTTAAAGAGATATTCTGAATTGGAGTAAGGATGACATACATCCCCATGAATACTGAATACATCTTGCATGCATGCATGCAAAGACAAATCATTTACACGATCATATGGATGCACATGTATACACACGTACGCGCACACACACACCAACGAGAACAGCTAGGCCACACAAACACAACCAAATAGAAGAAAAGATCTAATGGATCTGTGCTGAGCTTCGTAGATAAAAGCAGACAGAAGGATCAATTTAGATGATCTATGAAAGATATTAGTAATGACATTTATGAATATTTTATGGAACGTAGAGAATGTCATCATAAATTTTTATATAAGGAAATGAGGCAGGAATATAAAACAAACAGCATTAAACATTGAACGTGGCCCCCATGTCAAAAGGACTGGTCTCAGAATAATGGCCAAGCTTATAGGAAGGGGTGCAAGCAAGAGACAGGGAGGGCGAGAGAGAGAGAGAGAGAGAGAGAGAGAATAATGAATCATTTGCACTATTTCTGCATGGTGCCTGGGAGCTGTGGACAGCCTGTTGTTATTAGGGAGGGCGCCGGGCACCACTGTACGGACCAGCACGGATTGGGAAGGGCTCTGAGAAAGTCCCCGCCATCAATATGTTTATCTAACTATCGATCTGTCCCCAGCGGCGGTGTTGTTCCACTTATTGCCCTGAATTCTACAACTAAAAGTAAAATGTTTTATATTGGCTAAGCCTTGGCCCCTCGTTAACATGCATTTGCAGCGGTTTCATAGAGAAGGGAAAGGTATGGATGCTACTGTGTCAAGACAGGCATATCCACCACACAGCACGCAGGGGACACATTGTGTCTGCACTACATCCTGTGTTAGGATGGCCGCCACAGCATGCAGACTGCTTAGAGGAATCCTACAGGCTGTTTACAATTGTGTTGGTTCATTTACACATCATTTTGTGTCTTACAGAGAGTACAATAGTAGTAGATTTATGTTAAGCAGGAAGACGTTCCTCTTGCTCAAGGATGCTCACACCTAGACTGGGCATGTAGGGAATCAAACCCAGGACCTTTCTGGGATGATCCATTGTTTCCCAATCCTGGGCTGCATCCAAATCGTCTTTTTTGCTTAGGATCCTTCCTCTGTGTGAAATTACCCAGGAGTATCTACTGTTAGCTGTTTGAACGCCATTCAGGAAAACAAACGATCATCATAATGTACAGTACACGTTAAGCCCTTTGCACATAGCTCAACATCATAGTTCAACATTTGTTGATAGCGTACAGCATAACAAGAGGAAAGGAGCAGTCGAGCTACAACAGAAGCAGGAAAAAGCACTGCTACGGAAGCCGGGACGTATCAAACTGCATATTCTCTCGTGTTTTCAGGAGCGTTGACGTGGGGGAATAGAACAGTGGCGTATTGTCTAGCTGGCGACGCATCGAAGCGCGTCTAGCCGGCACCGGTGTGCGGGTTGTACATGCTGTAGAAAACAGTAGGGGCGTCTGTCTGTACAGTACATTTAAAAATTATTTTCATACAAGAATATTTTTCATACATGGTTTTCATGTCAATGTATGATTGGCAGGAGGGTGAGCATTTGCAGCTTCTCAGCTCAATCTGACAACAATTTCATTAAAATTTTGTGATTGAATACTGTATCTATTTTTTCAATTACAACTTTGGTAATGTAGTATATTTTTATCTGGGTTGCCCACATTTACATGCAGTAGCCTGCATGAAACAACATGGGGCAAAATATCTAAGATCCATATCTAAGGTTCATACTGTAATAGTTTCACTGAAGCAGACCCACATCCATAACATCTGCCATACGTAGTGTAATGTAAGTGCAGCCACTGGTTGGCTTGTTAAAAGTCTTTATGAATTCTCCTTCTTCATCTTTCCTTGACCTCATGACATTTCCAATAGAGGTCGAGGTTAAGAAAAAGTGGCTATGAAAAGACATGGGACATCATTTATTTGACTATTCGAATGTGTGCAATGGTCCTGGGTGCCGGTGCCCCCTGCACTGCATGTTTAAGACGTCTCCCTGATGAACACACATGATTCAAATGAATGTGTCATTCTGCAAAGACTGACAACGTGTTGGATAAGGGAGACATCTGAAACATGCAGGGCAGTAAGTCCCCAGGACCAGGGTTGAGAGATGCTGCACTAGACTATCCTGTCCCAACAAGAGGTTTATGTTCAGGTCTACAAAACATTACCCACAAATAACATACTGTCTCACTACAAAAACTTTGTTTAAAGCCCCCCAACCCATTTCATTCACTATACATAAGAGCCAGTGGACCCGTGTATCCTCCTGTGTATCCCTGTCCTGTCAGGTGAGGTCTATAAAAAGCCCAGCTGATCCCAGGCACAGATGGCCTAGTGCAAAGAAAGACATACAGCTCATTTTCATTGGAATGGCACTCCAGCAAAAGGAGTGAAATACGCAATAAATACAGGTGGAGGCGCTGACATTTTTACTCCAGACCATAGTCAAAGAGCAGGAGCCAAGGTAGACGGTATGATGCCCTTGCTTCAGTCGGCGCGTATATCACTTTGAAGAGGCTGTATTTTTCCGTTTTAACGCTGACGTGAGCAGGTCTTCGGCGGGACAGGGAAGTCGTGGAACATCTGGATAGCGTTTAGGCTGTTTATTAAGACAGGAAGTCCTCTCTCACCTGTTTTTCACACTTAATTTATTGCCACGGATTGATGTGTGTGTACGTACGTGCGTGTATGTGTGTGTGCGTGTGTGTGTGTGTGTGTGTGTGTGTGTGTGTGTGTGTGTGCGTGTGTGTAGGTATGTGTAGTGCATTTATATGACATAAATGTGGCACACGTTCACACACACATCAAAGGGTAGCAGCTCATCAGACATTGGCTCTACATGTTAGCCACACTTGACATCCAGCAACTAAGTATCTCTGGACAACCTAATTACTGTCCACACGCACAGCTGGAGGAGCAGGGGGTTTTAAAGTGTCTTTCTGCCAGTGAAAGTAGATTTGTGGGGGGGCCAGGCAGGACAATAGGATGCGGGCAAAAGGGAGGGGATTAGCATTCAGATGGCACCTGTTGCCAGCAAATGTGCCCATGCAGGCTGCAGATAATTACAGTGATTTGGTAGAGGAGAAGTGCGGGGGTAATTGTGGTCTTGGCAGAGTGCACGGAGAGGAGAGAGAGGAGGATCGCACTTTTACTATCTCGTGCCACAGAGCTGCCGTGCACACACAGGCACACACGCGCATACACACGTACACATTGGCGCTTTGAACGCCGGCTAAAACTGCCAACTGCCACATGAGGTAAATACGCACCCCGTGCACGCGCACTTGCGCTCGCACATATAAATACCGGTTGCCGTGGCAACACCTCGCTGGACAAAATGACGGCGGCGGTGCTGCATGGCGCGCTAGCACTGAGCCGGACGGCCTGATGGCCCCTGACATCGAGATGCAGAAAGCAGACGTGTTAGGACCCTCCTCTCCTCTCCTACTTCCCTGCCACCAACCCCCCCCCCCCCCTTGCCTCTACTCACTCACTTAGCGTGCATGTGTTGCCATCACTTCAGCCATTACAAATTATGTTATTTAGTAAACGTCTGCTACAGCACCCGAGGGGAAGGGGGGGTGGGAGATGGTGCGAGCATATTATATAGCATAAAGAGTTAGCATGGTGTAAAGCTTCAATGATTGGTGTTAAAGTTTTCATTACACAAAATGAGTAATTGCTTGTCATTTGGCGCCGGCATATCCCACAATCCTCTTCACTTGTGTGCCATCAATCACGCGTTTAAGTGCTGATGACTTGGCGCACATTTAAAGCAGGGCAGGCGAGCCACAATGCACTAGGGAAACTCATTGTTTGCTTCGTTACTCCTTAGAGCTCTGCTCGTGTGTGTGCGTGCACGTGCGTGTGTGTCTGTGTGTGGTATATATATATACTGTATGTGTGCAAGGGAGAATAAGCATTCTTCAGTCCATAATACAAGCCATCCAGTTCTGTACCTAGGGCCCTAGACAATAAACACTAGTGTAGACTAATATTACACCATCTGTTTTAGCGTACAGTGTGTGCCTGTGTGTAAATGTACTGTAATGTTTGTAGAGGAGTTAGGAGAAACTGTTAGAGAAAGGCCATGCTTAAAAGAACCTCTTTGATTGCAAATAAAAACAAGAGTATCACACACACACACACACACACACACACACACACACAGGAGAACACTATAGTCACACACACTGTATAAGTACAGCAGTGCTCTCGCACTCCACACGACACAGCTCAGCGCTCCTGAAGTTCTGGAGAGTTATCGGCACTGATATCCCCCGCTCATGACCGCCAGGACCTGGGGAGAATGGTTAGGCTGCGGGAGAAGTGGACTGCAGCAGTCAAGCAAATGATTTGCTGGGCAAAGTAAAGCTCAAGTGGTACAACAGCTAAGTCTCCGGGCTGAGCCGCGAGCCGTCGCCTCTGCCACCGTAGTCACCTCTGTTGGCCCCTTTCCTCCCAATCCCCACCAAATCTCAAGCTTGGTTTGTCGGCAATAAAGTGTGCCACTCGGGCAGGGCGAGCGAGAAATGTGCTTCTGGAGGATGAATGTGTACGATTATGACTACGAGCCAGACTAGGACAACCTAGAGAGGGCCGTGGCACCGTAGTAATAACCACGCCAGGACTCAAACTATCTCTTTCTGCCGCTGCTAACTAGCTCAGTCGGCAGCGCCGGTTGTGTTGCGAGCGTGAGCGGGAGCGCTTCTCTTTGTTTACCCATAATGCGCTGTGCAGCGCCGCGTTGAGGGATGTCTGGAAAGTTAATATCCTGGAGGAAGGTGGGATGACAGACGGGTGGGCAGCGTGCAGGGGAGGAGGAGAGGGGGGCTCAGCACACCGCCATTCACAGCCACAGCAAGGTGAGAGGAGAGGCAGAGGCAGATCAATAGCTTAATGGAATTAAGCCTGGCTTTGAAACACGGCTGCCAATCATATTTACTGAAGGCTGTTTGCCATGGAGCACTGCTCAATATTTACAGGCGGTGTGGAGAAACTGTCCAAGCCAATGAGTGAGAGAAGGAGGGAGGGAGGGAGGGAGGGAGGGAGAGAGAGAGAAGACTCATCTGTGCCAGCATACATCAGCAGCTGTCCGAGGCTGCTTACTGCTTAAGGAATAGCCGTATCGAGAAACAACGCCTTGTTAAAGTTTGATGGAGTCTAGAGGCACACTCTTAAAATTATAATTTCATCCGCCTAATCGAAGAGAAAAGGATTGGAGAGGTGTTTTTTTTTACTCATTCCTAGACCCTGGAATTACATTTTGGCCGCATGCTCATCTTTAACAAAGCCACTAATAATAACTGTCCTCTTATTACACATGTCTGCAAAGAATATCTGAGCTAAAATAGTAATTAAAATAAGTAACAGTGCTTTGTAAATATCAACCAAATCTTAGAAACTGTAGCTGGGTTTATATGGACATGGACTTTACTGTTTTCCTAATGGATATGCTCTTTACATGGGATGTCATCTAATCAGGTCTGGTGTTTACATGCACCGTCGCAATTAACCGGAATAGATGTTAAACATGCACACACATAGGCTAGGCTATTTAACTAAAAAACCTACAACTCACTAGCCTTCGGCACAGCAAGGATGAGTCAGGCTATTTGTGACTGGATTACGGCACTGATATTTGATATTAGCGTCTCCCTAGATAAGCAGGGGTAAACAGTAAACAGACAAAGAGTGAAGACTCCTCCATGTAACATAGCCTAAATATAGGGACCAGGCTGTGTCTGCCATAACTGCAGACCTGTGTATGTGACTCACTGCCCTTAAATCTGGTTCATTCCAGATCTGGTCCACGTTGTGATGTGGTCGGGATGAGAGCTGGTGGCCTGTGAAACCAGCCCTACAAGCAGGTAGCGATCGCCCTCATACCTCTGACCAAGTGAAGGCAGCACAAAGTGGCACGCCCACACGAGAGACGTGTGTACACACACACACACACACACACACACACACACACACAGCAAACGAGCCAATCTCACCACAGGGATGGCGGGTGCGGCAAGCGATTAAGGGCGCAGAACAGATGCCCACCTGCTCCCCCTGAACCTGGCTGTGCCTCGGCTGTGCCAGCGTGCCCGGGATCGCCCCTGGGTGCCTTAATACGCTGTTTCCATCTGTTGCCTGGAAAGCGAAGGGCGGGGACGTCCGTGTGCACCGGTATTTCTATTTCCTCTACACCCCCCCCCACCCCCCCACCCCCTTCCCACCCACCACGCGCACACACACACACACACAAACACACTCTCTCGCCTGCCCGCGACGAACATCATGGACGTTTGGAATAAAGTCTGGTCTATCCAGGCATCCCACGGACTAAGCAGCCTCCGACTCCGAGCAGACACAACAGTATTGTGCATTAGTACATTGACAGGGAGAAGGCAGGGAGGGAGCGTATGAACAAAGCTGCCCAGCGTGTCATCTCTGATTCGGCTCAATCTCTCACATTCATCAAAGGCAGGCTGTCAGAGGAGCCCGCGTTGTGTGTGGAACAAAGCAGCGCGTTTAGCTAAGGGCCGCCCAGTGCAACGTGTTTACACATAGAATAAAAGCCAAATACATATACTCGGCCGCTTGTCCATCAAGTAATGCATTTATTTTTCCCCTTCCTTGCCGGAATCGCAAATTATTATTATCACGCACGAAGCAAGCCTTTATTCTAATTACATTGTAAATAAACCTGCTTGTCATTACTTTTCAAAGCAATTACAGGCTGCCTAATAGAAGCGCTTAATTAGCAGACACTCTGCTGGAAAAAAAATGAAAAAAAGAAGGGAGACAGAAAGGAAGAAAAGGAATGAATGGAAACATGTTAGCGGGGGGTGAGGGTGGGACCTACATTCACGGTGTAATTATACAGTCGTCAGATGTTTTTTGCCTCTGCTGTTTTCTAATGGCAGTGTCACAATAGAGGCAAGGCTAGCATTGGCCCTCTCGCTCCCCTCTCTGGGTGTTGAGAGGGGGGCTGACAATGAAGTGCTCGGCGGGCGGTGTGCCGGACCCCCTAATAGTGCCGTGGCAGCCGTGGCCCCTCGCAGCTGGAGGACAGGAAACAGTGGAGCGCTGCCTGTTGGCCGGCCCTCTCCTCCGCCTTTCTCAATCTAAACAACACCACCTCCCCCAACACACACACACACACTCAAACGCCCTTCCCTTCTCGACACCCCATCATCACCCCGTATTCAAGCTGAGGCAATCACTGCGATTGCACATATCTCCTTCTGGACAGTAATATAACATGGCTAATGGCAGCTTTTGTGATATTCGTGGATCTTTTTCCATTGCCAATTTTGAGTTCATTTTGTAAACTCTTTGTCCTCTGAGAACTATGACAAGTTGAAAGAACAAACAAAACCACAGGAGAAAAAGGAAGGAAAGCAAAAAAAAAGCATCTTCTCCCTGACATTGATAGTGCCATGGTTTGGGATAATGATAGGCTTTATATTGTGTGTGAAGTACTGCTGATTGTCAGGACTACTCACCATTATTATAATTAGCGTCCATTTTCTTTGACAGAGAGCTGTGTGCAAGTGGAATGCCTTCCCCCCCTCCCCAACCCCCTGTTATTAGGAGAGAATGTTCCAGCCCTAGTAACAGCCTGGTGAATGGGTCGTGACTAAGTGGTGGAAGGAGTGACTGGCCAGCGCTCCTTAAACATTCCTTTTATTATAGATATACTATATGGAAGATTGACACTAATGGACGCACAGAGGGATTACAGCTCCATAGAGAGAAGTCATGGTCCAACAATTAAAGGTGCGATTCTTAATTGCGTTTGCATTCGCCCCCAGCACCCCAAACTTGCGGCCTAGCTCAGTGTTTATATTTTGAAATGCTACTCTCCCTGAAAGCGGCAGTTAGGACTCCCATAATTATGAGATAATGAACCTCATGTGGCTTAGACTAACAAACTATATGTGCATCGCGCACGACTGTGTGGGGTGGAAAAGGGATTCGAGGAGGGCTTTGTTGTGAGGATGAGCGAGAACACAAGTGTATGTGTGTGTGTGAGTGTGTGTGTGTGTGTGTGGGGGGGGGGGGGGTATGTGATGTCAAGGTTACAAACTAAACAAAACAACCAAACAACCAAAATTCCTCACAAATCATGATTTGTTGTTCTACTCTATATAAAAGAAACGCAGAGCGCATGCAAGTGGCCTAAGGTCTGTCTGCTGCACGGACCTGTACAACCTGCCAAAGCCCCACTACACGGCAATGGATGTCCTGCTGAGATCGTGAATAGAGTGTTAACGTTTTAGCTTAGTGCTCAATAAGCATATCAAAAATATGTTATTTCCAGTGAATCTCTTAATTACAGCAAAAATCTTTAAAATAGATAGCTGAATGAATTGTTGCTGTCTGAACAACTGCGAAACTGCCTGTCTCATAAGGAGTATTTGTATTAGCGAATCTGTTAATTACACTGTTACACACACTGTGCTTGTGAAACAGTATATGCTGTACAAGATGTTAGGGCCGCACAACCTAAAATCTAAATCACGATTGTACCTCAATTAGGATTAATTACCTATTTGCCTTTGTTTTGCTTTTGTTTGAGTTCTGCTCAATGATGCTTCCATTCAGCCGGCTAGACGGGCGAAATTACGTGAATACACAATAGAACTATAAATAATGAATACACACGGTAGTATTAACATCAGCTTTTGTAAAAACGTACTATTTGTAAAAGCATGATACAATGGGCTAAAACATTAAATAATGAAAAATACATGGCGTCATAATTATTAGTTTAAAGAAAAATATATTGACAGATTGACATGTCTGGGTCTGGACAAATAGGCTTATCTGTAAAACTCGCGTCCTCTTATTTACGTTAGGAAAATGACGTTGGTTAGATGTTTTGAATTTCGGTTTAGATTACTTTTTGGTTAATCGTCCAGCCCATCAAGATGTAGTTATACAGGTAGCTAATTCTAAAGCACTTGTATCTGCAAGAACGTGTATTGTAGTTACAAATTTGGAGATGTGCAGGTCAGGCTAAGGCGTAGGGCCATATGGTATTGGGTACAGCGTAGTGATTCAATGTAGAAGCATTCATGGTTCTACATCTACAACAAAGTTTCACACATAGTGCTGAGCGGTATGAGCAAATCAATGTCAATGCTGATATCACAGCATTTTTAGAAGACGGTAAATCACTGTATTATTTTGTGCTATATCTATTAGGGGTGTGCAGAGAGCCCACTATTTGAATTTGTTATTTGTATTTGTTGTGTCACAAAATTATTTGTATTCATATTTATATTTGTTCAAAAGTGAACATTTGCGTAACGATCCTGTATAGGGAATAGGGAAAAGGGTGGGGCGTGTCATGCCAAACGTGTACACCAGCGGACAACTGATGCCATATGTGGGAGCGCTTGCAGCTTGTCTACAGCTGTATCACACCAGATATAGGCTATGTCTACAGCTGTTCTTATATGGATGTAATGGGCTATATAACATGCAAATACATAGAACCTGTCCGTGGTAATAGGACAAGTTTGTGAAACTTTAACGTTTCTGGTAACTGTACAAGTGTTTGCAGAGTAAGCAAGTATTATATTCCGGCTCTATTCAATTCACTTGTAAGTGACTACTACTCGTAGGCTATCTTCATGTCACATCAGCAAAGCAAGCAGAGCACAAACATCCACCAGCCTCGCTATTGTACACCAGCTATTTGAAACTGGGTTTTTTCTCTTATTCCGAACACAAATCATTTTTGTAATAAATATTCGGACAAACACACTATTTGTGCTTATCCGAATAACATATTTGTATTTGTCTAAGCCTATTCTAGTTTCAGGATAGTATTTAGATATAAATGTAAACATTTAAATTTCACTACTGTATGTAGGCCTATGTGAAGGATTACTATATGGTTTGCTTGGCTCGACACAGTATGACGCACAGTACATAATCAGTATGCAGTTGCATAATATAAACAGCATTGCAGCTGAAAGACAATAGCCTACATTGTCAAATTTGTCGAGCCGCTGTTAGTGTTAGAGTAAGTTGTTAACAGTGGCGATCCCCTCACGAGCAGTAAATGTGTTAAAATACCAACAGCGTTTGCCATTACGGTTGTCAGATTCAAGGCCGACAAGCATTAGCGCTACTCTGCAGTACTTTACAAGGCATCTCAATGCATGATGGGAAAAGCAAGCGGCGGATCGAGCACCATTATGAACAAATCTGCAAGAACATAGAGTAGTCCTGCTACAGTACAGACAATCAAAAAGAGAGACGAATTCAGAGCAATAAAACACTGAATCATTTGAGGTACTGTATGTCTACTGGGGAAAAAGTACTGAAATACTGCTATGCCAATATCCCAACAACATGGAAGCAAGCTGGAAGTGTAGCCATGCGCAGTCGCTCACTTTTCTACATCAGAATACACATAATCTATTATTCTAGCAAGTCGCGACGGCGCCTCTCCTAGCTGTTAGACTGATGTATATAACAGTAACGTAAACGTATTAATTTAGTAAATTATTGTGTGCCATTGTGTTTAGCCATGTTACAGAGAGTAAATAATAGAGAGAGGGTAATGAATTGTGTTAAAAAGTTATAACCGTCCGTTAGTAAAAAGGGTACGCTCAGTTAATGGGTCCCCGCTCACATTCTGAACAGCTTACGTAGCATCAAATAATACTACACTACTCACACAGTATACCCTAATCTTGACTCTCACTTGAGGATGGCATTATATATCCAATTGAAACAGAAAGGCTGTGGATATAACACCACATCCTATTGGGGGAGCAATCCTACATCATACATGTCAATATTAACTGTGACATGTACTCCCCCATTACTGCCTTGTGGATCCTTATAGTAAAGGTGAAATGCACTGAGGAAAGTAAAACATAAAAAATATAATTTAAAAAATGCTGTAGCTTTCTCCACACTCGGCCTATTCCAAGCCATTACAAGCTTGTAGGGGGGAAAAGTGTCTTTTGGCAGTGCTCTTATCAGGCCAAGTCCATCTGACAGACAGGGAGAGGGATAGAGAGGGGGGTGGAGGGCAAGCCATGTTAAGGAGAGAGCGAGAGAGAGAGAGAGAGAGAGAGAGAGAGAGAGAGAGAGAGAGAGAGATGTATATGCAGAGATTAGACTGTGGTCATTTACAGAATGTAGTCTGGATGGAGGGATGGAAGATGGAGAGAAGATGTGGGTGGAGAGGTGGCGCACCGTGTTTTGCCATGTTCGGGATTTAATATAAGAAACCTGCCAGCATAATTGTGTTTCAGCCCTTATCCTCAGCAGCATCGGGCCTCGTTTGGCGACAGTTTCGGGTGGCTTATCTGCTGCCATTCTCTCCCTATCCCAACCCAATCAAATTTGCTCTGGCTAGCTAGAGACGGGAGCAGGGGAGGGTGCGATACAGAATTGATAAGGGGGAAAAACTACATTTTTTTCTTTTTTTTATGTGAGCTTTTTTTTTTTCTTCGAATTTGAAATGAACAATTTGCTTGGCAATTCTTATCTCGCTGGCATTACTGGGCTGTCATGCTGTGAAGGCAGCCACAGTGCGAGGCATGTGAATTGGGAGGTTGTTCGTTAGCAAGACAGACAGACAGCACAGTGAGACAGACGAGCAGGTATGGGAGGTATATGCAGTAAGCACACAGACAGAAAATACAGCAAGCTGAACAAATGAGGAGCGAAGAAGATAAGAAAGTAAACAAACTCCTTACACTTGCATCACACATTTAGTTTCTAAACAAAATGTAAAACAATTACACTGATTTAGTCAAGAATTACTCACTGTATTGCTTGACAGCCGTGATGCAGCGTTAGAATCAGAATTTAGGAATATTTCTGTGTTAAGACTTTGTGATAAATGATTTAACGAATCATCAAGTACAATAAATTTTTCATAAAACTCAGCATGCACAAATCTGTCACTGCTGATATAGGGAGGCGTTCCCCCTAAGGGCTTTTTAACGTGCAGCCTCTTCTAGTCTAGAGGAGACAGACAGACATCACACAGACAAAAGATGTGTGCAGTTGTTATATTAGTAGCTAGTATTTCCAGTGGGAGGCAGCTGAAGCCTATAGCGGCACTAAATCACAACCATGTCTCTTGCACATAAGTGCTCATAATATGATGTATCAGCCACCTACATGGGCTCTGAAACAGCAGATATGCTACACATTCACCAACACTGACACAAATGTGCACACACGCACACACACACGCACGCACGCACGCACGCACGCACGCACGCACGCACGCACACACAAACACCACATACACACATTTCAGCATTTCTTCCCCATTAGCAGGTTAAAAGGGCAATCTGAGATTATTCTGTGGCCGTTAGAGAAATAACTCTGTTCCAACACAAGGACAACGCGAGCAACCCCTCCATCTCCTTAAAGACATGGGACACTTGTCTCTGCACACGCACAGCTCGCTCCCCCGCCCTACCTGTAACTCCCCCGAACCCGCCCGTAAAAATGGTTTAAAACGAAGCAAGTCGGTTTTCTGTAGCAAACAGGGGAAGCGTTTGTGTTTTGGGGCACTTAAGAACATACAGTGTGGTGCCTGAAGTATATTTATCAATCATTTTCTAAATTGACTTTTTGGAAAATACTTATATAGTTTGAAGCTTGAAACCAAGTCAACCAGCTACGAGATTGTGAAGCGATGATATAATAAACATGATTTATTTGCAATGTTACTTTGTTACCACAATTCTAAAGTATAATAGCGGCATCTCTGATTGGCGGAGCTGGCTGTCCTCGTGATACCATCCTGATCTCTCAAGATGTATTTGGCGCTTCGGAGCCGTTCAGAGTTCAGTTCAGATGAGGAGAAGTTTGGAGCTCGCTGTTAACTTGGATTTTTTATTAAATCCTGCGAAAGTCAAGTCAGCTATTGAGTTCTGCCAGCACTAAAAAGTAGGATTGTTTATGTTAAGTATAAATAATATGAAAACTATTTTATTATAGTATTATAATGGTATAATATACTGTACACAATAAAATAACTAATTATGAAAAACCAGTGAAGAATATGCTTGTTCTGGGATGCTTGTTTAATTCGCAATGGTTAGGTCTGTCAGGATAAAGTTTTTTTGTTGGCCGATTAATTGTCCCAGAAATAATCGCAATTAACAATATTATTGTCCATTTTAAGGGCAGACAAGAAAAGACAAGGGTGGAATGACCGACTATAGGCCTAATCCAAGGAGTCGACCAGGGAAGCAGGGAGAAGTTTAATGTTCCCTACACCAGCGCCGATGAATTTGTCCAGACGGAGCAGTAACTTAATCAAGTATTTTAGGATGACGAGGTTAATATGTTTAGAAGATCGTAGGCTATGTGAGTGAGTAGTGTGCCTTCTAAAGCGAACTCAAATGTGTTATTATTAAGAAACAGCTAAATGTCAATTTACTATAATCATTTCAGATTTGCAGCGACATATTCCATATTTTCTGTAGACCGGTAGATATTTTAACCAGCAGCAAAATGACAGAGGCGAGTTCAGAATTGGCGAACATGTTTGCTTAGACCTTGAATATTGAACTTTTTGTGTAAACATTTCAAACATATTAGATTGAAACTGTGGCCGTTCATCCAGCGTCACTGTGTTCGCTAAGAATACCTCATCAAACAGTTTGCTGCGAGCTCAAGCACGGAACTGAAACATTTTCACCAATTCTAAACACACCTCTGTTCCGCTATTGTCGTGTGACATTAATTATTCGTTGTGATTGGTTACACCAGTTTCATTGCTTTGCAAAGTAGGTAGGTTACAAACATTGAAGCAAATTAAACAAATGCTGTATTTTTGCATTTATTCTTCTAAATGTAGTAATACCTTTACCTAAACAATACAATATAGCCTAGTGTGTGTGTGTGTGTGAAAGAGAGAGAGAGAGAGAGAGAGAGAGAGAGAGAGAGAGAAAAGAACACAGGAGCAGCGCAGCACTAACTTATGTCTTATGTCAACAACACGCATATAAATTTAATTTTATCACGGTCAGAAAAATTATCAAGGTTATTTCCATGTATTGCACAATAAGGCGATATAGTAATTATCGCGACAGGCCTAGCAATGGTTAAGTAATGCGGAAGGTAAAATGAAACATGAAAATATAAAAATTCAAAAGGCACACGTTGTTAAATGCTGAACTTGTGGAAAGAGCCTCAGGGCAGAGCAAGGGGTATTTGGATATCATTTCACAAAACAAAGGCCTTGATAAACAAATGGGTCTCAGGTGGCCTACTATATGTTACTACAGTATACGTTGCTAGCTGTTAATGTCACTTCTTATTCATGCTGTTCTATACTACCTATAGTATTATTTATAAGAATAAATGCAATAAAATGAAAGTAGTCTTGCAAATGCCAGAATGTGCTGGATTAGTTCTAGATGTCTTATAAATAATCGTATTCATTACACAATAATGTAATAGACTCCCAAATCTAAATATTTCACTATAGGGAAAAAAAAGAACAAAAAAAAAAGATTTTTGTTGAAATGATGCATGAGCAGGGTTTGTTATTTGAACAGGTAAGTAATGTATTCATTTTGCACAGGGAGTATGCTCTGTAGTTGACTACATCTTAGGAAAGAAAAATAACATGGCATATATAATGTCAAGGGCCAAACACAGCAGAGATTGCAAAATGAATAGAAATGAGCTCAAATAAGCATGAAGTACGTTTTTTTTTCCTGTTCCTAGCCTGCAGATTTACTATATTTGAGCGTAAGGAGAACATTTAATAATGCAATCACGTTATGCAGTTGTACTTCAAAGTATTTACTGAATCACCGCCCGAGGTAAGGATTTAAATTCTGAATAAATGTGTATATGGATGAGGCAGGTAGCGTTTCATCTAATCTGACAGATTGAAACAGAGGAGCCGAATGTTAGCTAGCGCCAGGTGAAGGTTAGCATGCAGCTCCACAAGGCATCACTCTCCATGTCAGAACACATGACAGACAGAGACAAAGCAGGGCCATGGGTGCATAGGGGCACTATGCTGAAAAAAAGGAACGTGTGAGCTATATAGAGTGAAGGCGCAAGTGAAAGGAGATGGGGTTTTCGCTAGATCAATAGAGAAGTGTTACCATGGCGACATGTCATTGAGAACATCATTGTCATGATTTTCTTCTTTTTTTTTTTTTTTCCCATGATTTCTTCTTTACTTTTCTTTTTGAAGTACATACATTTTCCGGGACAAAACATCATAGAAATAAAGAATAAATGGTAGGCCTATCATTTAAAAAAAAAGAGATATGCAGTCTGCAATTTAGATAGCCTACAGTAGCAAATGCACAAACCACAGAATTTCAAGTAACATGGCAGACGTAATATTTGATTATGCCTGTTTGTGGTTTAGAAAACATTATTTTTTTCTATTAACAATTTATCTGGACTATCATTGTTGATGATAAATGAAAAGCACAAAATTGCAGGAGAGAATGGATTAGGGTGAACAATGTCCAATCAGACAAAAGAGACCTCGCCTGCTGTTTGGAGGAAAAATCTCTATGCAATCATCACATCACAGTAATTTACAGCTGAGCCATAGGCTGTCTACAAAAGGTTTCCACGCAAACATACCCTGCCCACCCATACCCAAACACACACACACACACACACACGCGCACACACACATTCACACGCGTGCACGCACACGAGCACTCACACGCGCACACACACACAAACACGCGCTCGCATGCACACACACACACACACACCCGCGCACGCACACATGCACACAAACGCGCACGCACGTACACACACACTCACACACGCGCACGCACACATTGTATACACAGAAAAGTACATTTACAGCATTTAGCACATGCTTCTATCCAAAGTAACATACACTTTGTACAGTAAATAAGAACACTAGTAGCTACAGACCTTGCAATTTACCTGTATTCTAAACTATTCTAAACCTCCTCCAAATGGGCGGAGCATGTTGGACTGGACGAACAGCACCATTATTGCTTGCACGGTAAAGCTCTGGTGATTTCTATTAACTGAAAACAAACCAAATGCCTCGACTGTGGATTGCATGAGTAATCTTTATTTTATTCAATGGAAATGAATCCTAGAAGTAAGTCAATAACGGTCTGACCCATTATTTCTTTCTTCATGCCATCAGCGTGAAGCAGAGAGAGAGAGAGAGCGAGAGATAGACTGACTCACACACATACAACACTGGCCCTGCCTGTCTCTCTCAAGCCGCCAAGCTATCGGGCCACATTTCTAATAAGTCTGTACTTACTGATACCTTGCTTAGTTACATTGCTGGCTGGCTAGAATTCAATCTGAGGCAAGGTAGCTTACAGCTGATGCTCTAATCGTCCCAGATCTACGCAATCCCATTCTTCAGCTGTGGAAGGAAGGCGCGTGTCTTGCCTGGGCCCAGATGGTGTCATTACAGTGCTCAGGCTGAGTGATTATATACCACTCACACCAGCAGAAACAATGGTTGGGAGATCCACAGGCATCCTGCCTGACACCCTCCCACCATCTCTCTTAGCTTTTCCATTCCTCATCCGCCTCCCCCCCTCTCACCCACCACCGCCTTGTTTTACCGCCTTGCACCCTTCTCTCTTTTACATAAGATTTATTTTTTAATTACTTTTCATTCTTTATTTTCTGGGGGGAGGGTAATTTCTTTTTTCCCTTCATCCTTCTCTCATTTTCTCCTTCCATTCCGTTTTTAATTAACACAGAGAGGTTTCAAAAGGTTCTACACACACACACACACACATACACACGCATAGCCACAGAGCCAGGCATTCATGAATACACGTACGCGTACACACCAACGGCTGCTTGACACAGGGGCGAGGTTTGGGGTGGGTGTGTGTGTGTATGTGTGGGGTGGTCTCATTGGCGGCAGGTGGGGCGGTGCGGTCACAGTGCATCAGCTCGCGCTACCAGGCAATCCCGTCAACAGCGCGGGGCGTGTGTGTGTGTGGAGTGTGTGTGTATGTGTGTGTGTGGGGTGGGGTGGGGGGGGGGACGGCAGAGCGTGCAGCAGCGTGAGTAATCTCTAAGACAAAGGTCAGCAGGTTGTGAGGGAGACGGAGCGAGATGTCACACACCTGTCACACCTCTGACAGATGGACGGACAGACGAACAGTGGGGGGGGGGTCGACTTTTTCATAAACAACATTAAGGAGCGTCACACCCTTCCCTGAACACGAGAGGAAACAAGACAGAGAGAGAGATAGATAAAAAGAGAGAGCGAGAGACAGAGGGAGAGACAGAGAGAGAGAGAGAGAGAGAGAGAGAGGGAGAGAGAGGGGGGGGAGAGGGAGAGAGAGGGGGAGAGACAGAGAGAGGGAGAGACAGAGAGAGAGGGAGAGGCCGAGGGAGCCGGCGGTTTGAGACACAAAGGAATGGGCAGAAGCTTCTGTCCGATGCCTGCTGGGGATTGGTGTGTGTTTTTTGGGGGGTGGTTATTGGCCTATTTGGTTAGCTAGACCCTGCATCTTAAATACCAGCCTCTTCCTCCCTCACTAGCATAGGCACATCATGCAGAATGTATGGAAAAGGAAGCTCACACATACACACAGATAATTATACAAGATGCACACATACTCGCACAGTAGCTCTTATATGCACAAATACTGTACACTCTACGCCCTCTCATACTGCACTGTACATAAACACTCATATTTATACGCACACACACACACACACTGACTGACCGTAGACAGACATTTAATACAGTACATCTGGGTATTGCAAAATATCTGCATTATTAATACATACTCAGAGTGGTTTCAGCTATGAGCGTGAGTTACTTGGAAGGCATGTAATCACATGCCCTGACACATGCACACGTGCACAAGCACACGCACACGCACACGCACAAGAAAACATGCCCTATTGGACTTCATTTCCATTTACCCTTTTCAGCTATTAAATTGCTCTGTCACACATTAACTTTCTCTGTTTCACATCCCGGGGTCTTTGTCTCTGCAGTTACACCATTAGTCCTCCACATAAACACACCCTATCCAGCATTCGTTATCCCTTACTTCCATATCAATTCTGTATCACCCTCGTTCAGCCAGCACTTTGCTCTCATATTATGTGCATGTACATATCTTTGTCGGGGTTAAATGTGGGCTATTCTGCCCACTCACATTCATGTGCCACATGATCCCCTCCAGACATATTTGAATCTCCAAAGCATGTTCAATAATACATAATAGTTTGTTATATGTTTTGTTTCTACCAAAAAATGTATAGTATAAAATACAGTATTACAGAAAATAGCTTAGCATTTTGTCCTCATAAGGATGCCTGGATCCAGGGATTTGCAAATCTGACCCGCCCCCATGCTCTCACATTGGCAAGATGCAAAGGTGGTGAAATATATGTAGCCTACATGTCCTACTGTAGGTAGCTTTCTGTACGTGGTCAAAAAGTTTTATGGCACCACCTATGGATGGGACGATATATGATATTATCATTTACCGTGATAAAAATACTGAATGCCCATTATTTTCAGGTGCCACACTTGACTCATATGGTGCTTCATAATATTCTCTTGATGCTTATGTAGATATATGTTTTCTTACAATGTCAGTTAAGCCAGTTTAGATAATAATTTGTTATGACATCATAATCATGCGACATACTGTAATCCTATGCTCGTGCCAGCTGTTGCTTGTGCATTTCTCATGCACGAGAAACTGCCAGCCTGCTGTATTTTATGTTGTACTACGACGCACATGCACAAGGCATGAAACAAAAATAAACATTCCTGTTGTATTTTATGTTGTACTACAACGCACATGCACAAGGCATGAAACTAAAATACTAAAATAAACATTCCTGTTGTATTTTTTGTGGTATTACGATGCACATGCGCAAGGCTTGAAACTAAAATAAACATTCCTGTTGTATTTTATGTTGTACTACCCGCACATGCACAAGGTTTGAGGTTAAGAACTCCAGTGTCTCAGGTTGTAGTGTTTCTACTGCCATGAGGTATTGAAACCACTTTAACGATGGTGCCAGTGGCGCAGGAGATGTTTTTAAGGTGGGGGGGACAAAAGTATGATGAAAAATTTCTCAAATTTTAAGCCTGTACAACTATGCTTTTAGTTATTAAAACCAAATAATATCTGTCCCAACCGGGAATTGAACCACACTCCCCTGCATAAAGGGCAATTACATTACAAATTCACCACCAGAAAGTTACTATAAATAGCCCATCGAATCTATTAAAGTATTTGAGAGTAATAGTTACATAATTTATGGTTATAGCTGATATGACAGACTAGACTACTAAACTGGTCAACATCCCAACATGATCACTGGTCAACAATACATACCATTATATATCTCCCTATTAAATAATAAGCAAACCGCTCTGAAATATTCGTCTTCAAAGAACGGTCAATGAACAAACCTATGTTATGCGCAGGGGAATTGTCAAGCTTTTAGGGGAATTGCCGAAAT
>JAODTR010000019.1:1046355-1068057 GCA_025399935.1 Amblyopsis rosae
GTCCATTTTTAAATACTTTTTCAACACAGGTGACAATCATCAGTCAATCAACTAACTGGGAGACTCTCCCTCCTGTTTCCATACTTCCGCCGAAGGAGAGTACTTCCCTGAAGATTCATCACAATACATATTCTAAAGATGAAAGTAGAATAAAAGACAAAACTAAAAGTAAATTCCCATGAAATAATGAAAAATAGATACAATGCAAAAAGGAATGGGAGGAGACAAGAATTAGTTGATCAGAAAATCGATTGAAATCGATTTCCTGGAAAGTTTTATCAGTGGTGTACCAATAGTCATCCGACTGCGCCTTATATGACTTTCATGCTCATCTCGCCACAAAGTGGAATATTTAAGTTTTAGTCCAGCAAATGATCTGATCAGAAAAGAAGCATGTACCAAAAGCATCACTCACAGAAGACAATTATGGGTGTGGTGACAACAAAATGTCACAAAATTGTATATTCAATTACATTTGAACTAGCTTTGAGTGTAATATACATATACAGTAAGTAGTGCAGACTCGTCAATGTTAAAAGGCCACAAGTGAGCTTGACGGTAGATGGCTTTAGCCTTGCGAGACCATCCTGATTTAGCGAGCTTCAGTTTAATTTTGCTGTGAGAATCAGTCTGGAAAGCCTCGGAATCATTTTGAATGTGTACCAGTAGCAACTGAACTTTCCATTCAGCATCAAACTGATAGCTATATGGACGTGGTTTAGGTGTGCAGACAGTGAAAACTACCTGATGGTTCATCCAATCAACTACCAAGTATTTTTTAAAGTACCTGCCCTTCACAAACAGTTTCAATTTCCGGCTCCCCTGATGGACTTGGGACAACAATTCCTCTGGCATGTCATGTTCCGAGATGTATGCTCAAAAGATACTTTGATTCTTCTACTCACTTGCACTTGTTTTCCCTTTTACTTAAGAGATGATACATTTGACCCATGGCTGCAAAGCATTCATTAATCTTTGGTGCATTTTCTTTGTCACTTTATTTTAAAACACACACACACTATAAAACTACAAAAGCATTAAACTCAATTTAAAAGCCAGTTACATACAGATGTATGGTCTGTGTTAGAAACATCCATCGGGGGAGCCATCCATTGAAACTGTTTTAAAAGGGCAGGGGTTTACTTAACGGTACTTGGCAGGTGATTGGACAAACCAACCTAGTCTGTTGTTAAATCCAGTCGGGAGAAGAGTGAAAGCATTATTTCCATTGAAGAAGCCTTTATTGCAGTTCTTTGCTCATCTAACAAAACAGATGCTATATTGCAGCATCTACATTAACCACTTAATATATAGTTCTATAACATTAACCTCTATAGGACCGGCCATTGTTGTTTTCGAGTTGTTTTTAAGTTGCCTTTGTCACACATAAACCATGCCCATAGTTAACAGTACAATGCTGACTGTCACACACTAGGTTTACCGGACAGAAGCTCAACCATTTCCAAGCTCTCCAGACTGATTCGTGCACCGAAGTCAAACTGACACTCGCAAGATCAGTTAGTAGTACTATTATTGTTACATTTGTAAACGTGTCAGTATTCTTATTCACCTCCAATGCTATTTACTGGATCATCAAACCAGAAAAGAGTTGTATTTTAGATTGATGGTGACAGTACAGCTGCTGAGAATTTGCAGGCAAAGGCCAAATTACTATACAACATTTAAAGGCCTTAGCTGAACAGGGTAATCTTTAAACATGTACTGATCAGACGCACTGGCAGTCCTCCACCGGCTGTACCCCACCGGCGAGACCAAGGGAATGTTACACGCACAATCTTCAATTACACAGGCATATGTTCTGAACACTTCTCAAACAAACATGTTTGTTGATTTAATGTGTGCTTAGATGTGTTTCCACATACCCATTTTCAGATTTCTCTGGATTATAGTTGTGTAAAACTGGACCAGTAGACCCTGCCTTACTTTGTGTTTATTACGTAAAAATTACGTCAGGCAAGTGGAATCTTAGTTTGTCTTATTTTGTTGATGATGTGTGTGTGTCTGTGTGTGTGTGCCAGGAACTTGAATTAGTACATTATTGTAATTGGCTGGCTGTCAATGAGGACACTTGTATTGATTGTTTTGTTCTAAAATCTTATTGAACTTTAAACATTGACATCCGTAAGGAAGAGGAAGATGGCCAGGATATCCCCTTGTTCCCAGACGTATATCGTTGGCTGCCGGTCTGACGATGATAGCCGATGGGCTCCTGATTTAAACTGTCCATTATACTGTATAATCTGTTATCTATCTATCTTTATTATTTAAATGTCAGTGCCTGGATATTTAAGAAATTAAATTTCACTCAGCATTAAATGCCACTTACCAGGATTCATGTGAAGAAATTGCATCCTATATAGTTTACATACCAAGCAGCTACAGTATATGCTTGTGTAAACGCCATCACCTTGAACAACCAATAAGCAAGTGAGGATAAAGAGCAAATGAATTAATAATAAATAAATAAATAATAATATAAAATTAATTAATTAATTAATTAATAACCAAAAATGTATTGTTATTAATGGTGACGCAGAGCTGCTTAAGGCAGCAGAGCTGCTTAGTGAAAAATGAAAAATGATTAGCATTAGGAAAAAAGACAAAAGCTGCGCAATCTGTCATAGTCTAGCCCCGGGGCACAGGGGGGGGGGGGTTAAAACCCCCCCCCCCCCCCCCCTCCAGTTTCGCAGTTTCGTAAAGAACTAAATCTCGATGTAACTCGAGTTACATTTGTTTATTTGCTTACGTTGATGACCATCATAAGGCTACCAGCATTGGCAAGTCCACTATAGTCCACTATTTAATGCTCCAACCTCCTTGGTTGTTGCTATAGGCATGCCCTGTAAAGTAAGCTATTTGCACCTGGCATGTAGGCTAAAGGTGTTTGATGACAGTTAGATATATTCCAAAGGAAATAATAGCACATTTCAATAATAATAGCTCTGAAATATCAGAGAGAAGCAGACAGAACTACAAAATGCTTTTGAGAGCTATAGTATCTTATAATTACACCTTGACAATTCATGTGAATGACAAACATGTAGGCTAGACTACAGGAACAGCAACATCCTTAAATAACAGGGCAAGTAAGCCCACATTGTTTTATTTTAAGATAATTTTTTGTTATGACTTCCTATAGTCTTCATTATCTTGGCTTGCTTTAGACATTTGTTTAGCGCACCAGGATTTGTCTCACATCGATCTGTATCTCATAATCGCACAACACGAAACTTGATTGTACCAATCAGTAAAGTTAGTTTTAGTATCTTGGATCATCAGATACCATCCCTTTGATGTTCTTTTTTTAATAGGGATATATATAATGCTGTGTGTTGTTGACCAGTGATGATGTTGGAATGTTGACCAGTGTAGAGCCTTGTCTATGTCATAACCATGTGTAACGATGTCAAGACAGTTGCGTTGCAACCATAAATTACGTAAATCTTACTCTCAAACACTTCAGTACATGCGATGGTGTTACCCATAATAACTCTCTGGTAATAGTAACTTTGTAATGTTTTACTATTTTGCGCGGGGGAGCGGGGTTCATGTCCCGGCTGGGACAGATTTCACTGGGGTCATATTTGGTTTTAATAACTAAAAGCATAGTTGTACAGACTTAAGAGTTGAAACTTTTTTTCATACTTTCACCCAACCCCCCCACAAAAAACATCTCCTGCGCCACTGGTATGGCCCCAATTGTTTATGGCACTAGGAGCCAAACTGCAGTGAAAAGCAGGTGAAAACACCAATTTACTTCTCCTCTTAAAACATCACACCCTTTTATCCTTTCCCCATATGCACATAAGCTTTGCTCTTTTGGATCATGCCTGATTGAAAACAAGTCATTAGAATGCTGGCATGTTTGATTGTTATTATTCAGCATAGACACCTAATCAAAGCCTGTCATGCTGTCTGGGGTTCTAAGGCAAAACAACATCAACAACAACACTTTATTGCCCAAGGGTCAGCCTACAGCAACCACTTCCATATCTCCATATGCCATAGCAATGCCATGAAACCTTTCATTATCCAGCTCTCAAAATGGATACATAAAAGTAGTGTGGTCATTATGGATAATGGAAGCTTAAAGTAGTGGAGCAGCTATAGAACTACAATATGATGACCATGCAATCAGGGCTGTCATTCAGTCCATTATTATGCAATGGCATATCAGTCCTATTCAATGATTTTAATTATGAGATATGCATAGCAATTCACACTGTGTCCTTGGCATGTCTAATAATATTAGGTTTGAGCACTGGGTGGTGATGACTATTGTCACTTAGCTGGGTGCCAATTGAATCCCTAGACTACGATGGACCAGAGAACTCCCAAAACAAACTCCAGAATCTCCCACATAATTAAAGTTTTTTCTCTCTTGCTCCCTTGTCCTTGCATGGTTCTACCTTGAAGGTAAGGCAGCCAAAGATCAGAAGTCAGGTCAATGAAGACAAGAGGCAGCGTACGCTAAACTGCAACTAAACTTGGAATTTGTTACTATTGTATGAAGACAGCAGATGTTGCATGGAGTGTGACTATGGACTGGTGAATTGTGTTATTGTTGTTATTGCTATGCTGTGTGGGAAGAGAGAAAGATAACATTTTTCTCTGTCATTTCAATGAATTTTGTTAATTGAAAATTTTCATTTAAATTTAAATGGAAACTTCAGATTGCCAAGCACATGGTCAAGTGCTGTTCTCGCAGCATGTAACAGTCTATGGAGGACTGAACACGGCTCACTGTCTGACTCTGACCCAGTAATATCTCCCTAAATTACCACAGTGGCATGGATTGCAATGCATATTCTATACTGTAAATAAGCATATGTAGGTCTATTATTAAAAAGATACTATCGTTCTTTTTTTAAATTTCATAACAGAATACACAGATATATCATACCACTATAACTCACAGACAACACGTTTAATGTGGATTATCTGGGCTCCACAAGGTCTAAGATGGACTAGGGGGTGAGTCAACAGTCGGTTCTCATAGTCAATGTGTTGAATGCGGGAAAAATGGGTAATTGACCTGAGCGATTTGACAAGGGCCAAATCAAACATCATGGAGTCACAATTTGAGATGAATCATCGACCAACATGTTCACATAAAACAAGGTAGCAATGGTGTTATTGGCACTGAAGAGCGAAAACTACAAGGCCCAGAGAGGTAGAGATAGCATATATAATACCTGTAAATTCTGCCAACATTATTTCGGCATAATCTCATTCCAAACAAAAGTAAACCCTTTAGGGAATAGTTCCAAGGCAATGCACATGTGAATGTGCAAAGCACTTTCCAAACAGGTAGACTCCACATTTAAATGTACAGTATGAGCTCCATCATCGGTAGCAAAAGTTAATGAAAAGAAATTGCACATATGCCTTGAGCTCATATTGTTAGATCCTATGAGTTGGCATCAAAGACTAGCAGACATACAGCATGTCTGCGTAGAGTTTTGACACTTAAAAATGGCATGGAATGAGATCATTATACCCACCCACACACACACAAACCAGGACTGTTACCACTGTGACAGTCATATCCTAAAAAAATGTTTATTGATCGTCTGTCAGCGAACTCTCTACTGTTGAATTACATTCCCTAAAAGACACAGTATGTCCTGTTTTACTGCTATAGTATTATGCCAAAATGACCAAATGAACAGCTAAAATTAGTTCTTCAGTGGAAAGTTCTCTAATAGGAAAGCCCATCTCTCTAGATGTACTTGCTTGCCCAGTGCTAGTGTGGAAAATATACATTCACTAATGTCAATGAGCACAATATAGTAACCAGCATGCCTGTAGAGTACCCTGTGCTCAGTTAGCTTCAGTTTGACTTCGCCGCAAGAATAAGTCTGGAGAGCTTGAAAATAATTTTGTTTCAGGTCAGTAAACATATTGTGTGTCCAATCAGCCTCGTACTGTTAGCTAATGGCGTGGTTTAGTTGTGACAAAGGGGACTTGAAACCAACTCGAAAACAACAATGGCAGGTCCTACATAGGTTAATGTAGATTATGCAGTATAGCATCATTTTGTTAGAATTTATTTTAAGACCAACTGCTTTTATCAATGGAAAATTTGTTCACACTTCTCCCAACTTTTCTACTGCAAGATTGGATTTAACAAGAGACTCTGCTGGTTCACAGGTTTGTCCAATCACCTGCAAAATATTTTTTGAAAGCGCCTTCCTTTTAAAAAATGTTCAATGGACGTCTCTCCAGATGGACGTGTCTAACAGAACAGATATCTGGCATGCCAGGTTACTGCTCAAGTGTGCCAATGCCATGTTAATTTCAAATGTGCACTTCACTTCTGGGGTATATTGGCCCCTAATCTGAGAAACCCAGAAACTCTCACTACAAAATGTAAACACGTTGCACACGTTTCTGGGCGAACCAGCAGAGGTTGAGAAAATAGAGAACATGGAATGAGGCTAAAGGAAGGCCACCCACCTCTGACATGGAACTCATTTTGCAGCTCAGCAAGAAGGATTTTAAAGTGTATTGTGATACAACTGGGCATGATTAGACTGATTTAATCCTTGTTATCCTTGTTTATTCTGAAAGTAGTGAAGTGACTGCCTCTGAATTAAAGCTGTGGTCTTGCTGCACACCGACATTTTGACACCACATGGTGCCAAGGACTCAGCAGTGGCATGCTGAGTCTAAGCCACCTGACCCGTTAACCATGATTTGTGGTTTTCAAACAGTTTTCCATGTCAGCGCTAACAATGAAGATGTGGACATGTTGCCATCAGATCCTTGATGATTCAGGCCCAGCTTACCGTTTACATTCATAATATATTATTATGTGTGGCTGCAAGAATGGGGTAGGATTCAAGTCTATGGGGGTGTTGTTGTGGTAGTAAAGAGGAGTGTGAGTCGTGCAGCACGCAAACCTAAGGGCACATCTAGTGTACCTTTACTGATCTAAAACGAAGAGTCAGAAACACTTGGTTTAGACAATGTATGAAAATGTTATGGAGGCTCTAATGGTAGAGAATGAGTTGGCATGTTATGACAAAACCCCTTATTTTGATTAACTGACAACCATGGGGTGCCAACCAATTGGCTGTTGCTGTGCTTCATGGGATTCCATATGAAATATCCTTGTATTTATGGAAGGTTAGGTGTCATTTCAATCTATAGCCAATTACTCAGTTTGAGTTGCCTGCCATTTCTCCCTGTCCGTCACATTGTCTGAGAAGGTTTTCCCAACGCAGTGGCTGATACACTAGACTGAACAGGCAGATCAGGTGGGATGGAATATCTCTTTTTTTATCAGCAATTATCTTCATTCTTTCCTTAGGTAATTTGCACTGTCAGGTTTCCTCTTAACTGGTGTGTGTGAATCTTTGTGTTAATTGTTTTCTTTATGATTCTGGTGATGAGCCACCCACTGTAGGTTTCATTAACGTATTTCACGCATTTGGAAAAGATCTTCAGTGACATTGGCATGTCTTTTCAATTTATCACATAGTCTATCCATCTGCCATGTTTACTTTCAATCATAAAACTGTTTGGCAAAAAAAAATCAATGTCTTAGTAAAAACTAGGGATAAACATGAAGGGTGTGCAGTGTGCACACACATGCACAGATACACACAAAATAGCATTCTGCATGAATAGTTAATGTATGCATAATAGAGCAATGAATCAAATTTTCCCTCCCATTTAACTTGTTGGTGGTCCTTTGAAGGCAAAACATAAGACTCAAATAAATGGCAGTGATACGTTAGTACTTCAAAAATTGTACTATGTTGAATGCCCCCCAACCCACTTCCCCCAAAGAAAATTATAATCTGATCAATTTATTATTGAGAGAATAAATTGGGCATTGTCTGATGATCTTTAGATTACTAAATGCCAGGAAGAAATGTCATTGAATATAATTTACTCTGGCACATAACAATGTCCTGATACAAGTCAATATACCCATAAATTAGCACAAAGAGAGAGTTCATAGACTACAACATTTCAGTGACACAATATGCAAAGATATCAAATCTATCAGAAGTGGTGCAATGACAATCTTCTCAGGTGACCAATGGCATACATTTTCAAGTATATTATTTAAATTAAACTTCAATCACTTACAGAATTGCTACAAAATAAAGTAGAGACTGAGTAAAATAACTATTACAATTACAACAAATAGACCTACACAAATGACAGGTGCTTGTTAAATAAAATCACCCACACTCAAGTAAACCCAAAATATTTGAACAGATTATATATTTTGTAAACTACCAAGGAATATTTAAGGTGCCAATTGCTTCCTAAGGTGTATACACAAATCCAAATTAATAGTTTGAAAGTATTTTTTGTATCTTATACCAGATTTCTACCAAATACATGAACTTGTAATACTGCAGCTACATTTTGTTGCCATAAGGGAATTGTTCTTTTTCCAGATTTTACTCAAAGACCCATATATCTGTCCCCTTCTAAAAATGTAGCTTTCTACCATGTTATTTGTCTTCACAATGCTTTCTCTCTTTGTGTTCATACATACTGAATAAGCATCAATATACACTGTTCACACTACACACCAAGAGGATAAAAAAGCTCCATAATAATGCCAAGAAGATATAGGTTTAGATTTTTCTTGTTTGCTGCAAGGGGCCTGCCTGAATACCTTTTTAGCATTTTTTTGCTCTCCCTGTCTTGCTGCCTGCCAAAATTTAAATGTAATTTGTATTGGCCATTGCTGGGAAAAGGTAATGTAATAGTTGCTCTGCCCAGCCGCAGGATCATCAATACATTAATATAATTAGACCAAGGCAGACCATACAAATGTTAGGACTATCAACTAGTTTGTATGGACTTTTTTAAGGGACATTTTTCCAATGTCTTAGAGACTTAATCACTTTGGTTTAATCAAGGCATTCCTCATTCCTGATAGCCCTTGTGAGGCCAGAAAACAAACTAAAATATAGTTAGTGTGCAAACACTAAGATCACTGCTTTTTGCACACCTTGTGCACCTATAGGGAAATATTTGGTTATGATGCAGTGGCACCATCTGCTGGACATGTGATGAGACAATTTAAAAAACATAAATCTACTTTTACTCAACAAAACCTGTAAGATAATGTGCCTGACTTTGATAGGCTACAATATGACATAGAGATGCTAGTCATATAACAGTTGTCCAGTATGAAATGCATGTACAGAATATGATATTAGGCCTATGTGCCAAACAAAACAAATATTTCAAGCGTGGGCCTATATTCACAAGAATAGACTCTCTGGATGTTGCTGAGAACCAGCAAAAAATATAATGTAGGCTATCAAAGTGTCATGTCCACTGCCATGTCAAATTCCACAACAAATATAATAGTATAGTATGGTATAGTATTCATGTGGAAATTGGGACTCGAGGTAAATTCTAAAAGAACGGCAGTGCAGACCCAAGACTATGCAGTTGAAATATGTATTCTCTATAGCAGTTTATTGGATATGTGTAAATCTAACCACCAGGTGGCAACATCACATCAAGTGTTGATCATGTGTTGATTTAACGAATAGAATGAACACATTCTACGGTTGATTTGAGTAAGTATGCATTTGAATCTTTATAGGCTATTTTGAAAAAATGTAAAGCGGCTATAGACATATATGATAATTTGCAAATATTAAAATATATATTTAAGTGATGGACATGTAATTACAATCACAAGAAAAAGCAATAGGTGCACTAATGGGTTATAAACTGTCTGAACTCTGAATCACAATAGGCTAATATATTTGCATAGTTCATATTTTACCTGCTGATTGCGCGCGTGAGACTGAAAAGGCATAACAGTAGCATAATATTAATTAAACAACGAGAAATACGTTGCCAACTTCAGCCCATGTAGTTCTATGATGTCAGCTCTATCCACAAAGGATGACAGTACGGATTAACCGTATATGCTCCTCTCTGACGTATGTGGTATAAATGCGTGTTTGTTGACGTCAGCGTCCTCTTCCCTGCCTGTGCCCTCGTGAGGTGGGCAGTGTAAAATTTGAGTCTCTTTCTCCATCAAGAGAATCCAAAACCATCCGTCAAAATGGTAAGGCTAAATTACGTTTTAACCGAATCGAGAAATGAGCACTTCCATATTTTCGCATTTGTGTGACAATTTTTACACAATTCTAGGTATATGAATGTATCGCAGAGTTAATGCGGGGAATTGCGCTTCTAACAAAATGGCAACCATTTTGTTGCTGTTCAGTTTGGGTACAAAATGTATCGTTTCAGCTTGTTCGTTATTCTGAATTAGAAGTATGTTCTAACAACATTGCGTTGTTAGTGTTTGATTTAGGCTTCAACGCTATATATGGTATACATTTAATTGGGGAATTACTAAATTGACGTGTCAAGACTTAGCCGGCTTTCTCTCCCAATTGTGTCGTGTCATAACCAGACCGTCATTAAAATACATGTGTATGCTTCATAAGTGTAATAAATGTTAATGGCATACCGTGACTTCTTTCTAGTGTTGGATGGTGTCTGTCAGTGCTCATAAATAGCTAGCTACCGGCATTTTGTGTACATGGAGTTGGTTTGCTAACCGGCATTAGCACTGTGCTAATCTACCTGTACACGTGGCCTACTAAGAGCGATTTACTTTACCAGTTGTTGCATTAATCTTAAAGGTTTCGTATGGTCCAACATTAACGTTTTGTAGACTTTAATCTTGTCATACGAATTGCGTACAGCAGGCATTTATGACGTCTACCGAGTTAGCGAAATTATAATGTATTTAACTGTAGACTTAGCACTTCTTTAGCTAGCTAACGAATGCTATATCATGGCGGATGCCCAACGCCCTTGTTGTGGGGGCTTTGAAATAAGGCGTCTGGCTGGGGTTCCCATGTCCGTAACTTCCCCGTGCAGATTGCCAGCGAATGTATTGCACGCATTTGATTTAGCAGTACCGTAGTGCTGGTACTGTAATATACTGCAACTGACTTACAAACTGTGACATACACTGAGTGTACAGTACCGGTACATGTAATCAAAATCCGAGCAGGGCCGTGGTATTGCATCAGCTACATCTGTTATGGCAGGGCTTGTTGTAGCACACAAACAAGTGTACACATTACTTTTACTTATTGTAAGAATCCTAGACCATGTACAAGAGTTGTCCAGGATGCCAGGGCATTTCTGTAGTAACGTTTGAAATATTGAGTATAACTGTACAATACCTTTTTGTGTATTGGGTCTCTTTTACACCAACTTAAACACATTTCCTCAGGTGAACTTTACTGTAGACCAGATCCGTAATATCATGGACAAAAAGGCCAACATCCGTAACATGTCAGTGATTGCTCACGTGGACCATGGAAAGTCAACCCTGACAGACTCGTTGGTATCAAAAGCTGGTATCATCGCCTCTGCCCGTGCTGGAGAAACTCGTTTTACAGATACACGCAAAGATGAACAGGAACGTTGTATCACCATCAAGTCCACGTAAGTGGCCCATTTAAATGTTTGTAATAGTTTATTCCCCCCTCTGTATGACCAAGTTGTAACTGAGAAGTGCTTGACATGCTACTAATAAATATGCATTGCAGTAAATAAAAATGCAGATTATTTTCTCTGTATATTCTGATTTCACATATTGGTGCAAAGTTCAGCACGTCTTATCAGTTCTTAAGGATCATTAAGTGTGGCAGTGAACTGGCATTCTTCCCATGCTAATGGTCAGTCAGCTGAATGTTCTGACATGTGTGGTTAAATTGTTCCTGGAACTTGCAAATGTACTTTTAAAATATAAATGCTGTTTAGCAGGGTGACTGCTTACAACCCAAAACCTGACTTTAGTGATTTCAAGTGACTTATCCTCACTCACTATAACACTTCTCTTCAGTGCCATCTCTCTGTACTATGAGCTGAGCGAAAATGACTTGGCCTTCATCAAGCAGACCAAAGATGGCGCTGGGTTCCTGATCAATCTTATTGACTCTCCTGGGCACGTCGACTTCTCTTCTGAAGTGACAGCCGCTCTCCGTGTCACTGACGGAGCCTTGGTTGTGGTGGACTGCGTGTCTGGTAAGGATTGGGGCTGTCTAAAATACTACACTTGAATGTAAGTTCCTGAGTATGTTCTTAAGACTTTGTTTTAAATTGTTGACAGGTGTGTGTGTGCAGACTGAGACAGTGCTGCGTCAAGCTATTGCTGAGCGCATCAAGCCTGTCCTGATGATGAACAAGATGGACCGTGCTTTATTGGAGCTGCAGCTGGAACCTGAGGAACTCTACCAGACCTTCCAGCGTATTGTTGAGAGTGTCAATGTAATCATCTCTACCTATGGCGAGGATGAAAGTGGACCCATGGGAAATATCATGGTAAGCCTGCTATAAAGACAATGGTTGGCCTTGCATGCTGGTGTTCTTGGTTGATATCTTGGTCAAATGTGTAAAATGAATGTGAAGCCAGATTTGTTTTGAACTTAGGAAAACAAACAACTTGTATATTCACTGCTCCATCAGAAGCTCAGCCCCCAACATGCGCACACTGCAAAGGCTGGATAATGTTGTGGTCTGCACCACTTGTTCCCATTTATAGAGCCAGGGCTCTTATTTTTCATAGAACACACAGAATGGGCTGTTCGACTGAGGAGATATTCACAGAATTTGGCCTTTTATTGACTTGCAATCGCTTACCTCACTTTAACAAAATGCGGTCGTAAGAACACAATTTTTTAATATCTTAAAGTACATTTCTTTCACTGCTGTTTTTTTTTACCTTTTATTTCCGTTAGTCAAAGGTGTGTGTTGATCTTATTCTACTAACATATGTATACTGCCATGTAATTTAGATTGACCCAGTGATCGGCACTGTTGGCTTTGGTTCTGGACTCCACGGCTGGGCCTTCACCCTCAAGCAGTTTGCTGAGATGTATGCAGCCAAGTTTGCTGCCAAGGGTAATGCCCAAATGACACCAGCTGAGCGCTGCAAGAAGGTTGAGGATATGATGAAGAAGCTGTGGGGTGACAAGTACGTTTCATTATCACACAGGTCCGCCTATACTAAACAAGTAGTTGTATTGAACAAAGTCAAATGGCTGTAAAGTAACGTTTGAAAGGTAAAGACAAATTGACGTAGAAGCTCAGACACCTGCAGATATTCAATGCATGATGGCTTGACCCCCAAGAAATGGAACTGCGTTCTAAACCCTGACATCAGATGCTGCCAGTGCGCATGGCCCGGTTAAAAGGACCAGTTCTGAAATTGGTGTCTCTTGACGCACATCGCTGCCATCGGTGGGCGCTTGCCTTAAGAAAGCGTACACAATCTTGGAACATTCTAAAGTGGGCTAACCCGACTTCAGCCTAGGGCAAGCTGGCCCTGCTACAGAGCAAGGTTAGCCATGAGTTATTGGGGTTAGCTCCTGGAAGAACGGCCAGCTAGAATGTGCCAGTGTGAAACGGGGATAAAGTAAACAATAGCGTTTTGTTAGTTGGAACATAACATGTTTACATTTAATACAGGGCTGGGGGTGCAGTATGAATCGTTTAGCCCTGGGTTAAATGTGTGTGGAAAACGGTTTTAAATAAACTCCGGTTTAGCTCTTAGCCCCAGGATAAGGATAGCCCGGGGCTAACGATATGCTGTGTGAAAAGCCCTAAAAACTACATGTGGTAAAATATTTGTCTTTTTATTATAGGTATTTTGACCCAGAAGCTGGCAAGTTCAGTAAGACTGCCAATGGACCTGATGGAAAGAAGCTGCCACGTACCTTCGCTCAGCTTATCCTTGACCCAATTTTCAAGGTAACTGACTTATAAATTGCAATCCATACAGGCCTTCATTAGGCCAACATCAATAATTGGAGCCTGCAAGTGATGATGTAAATATCACTTTGACCTGATAGTCTAGTGACGAAACCTTCAGTCTGAGCATGGCAAAGAAAGTTTGTTTATTCCCCCCCCCTGCATTGTCTCTTGTGCCCTGACACAATCATTCTTGACTAGTTCCACTTTCCTCATATTTCTCTATGCTGTAGGTTTTTGATGCAATCATGAACTTCAAGAAAGACGAAACAGCTAAACTGGTTGAGAAGCTGGACATCAAGCTGGATGTTGAGGACAAGGATAAGGAGGGCAAACAACTTCTGAAGGCTGTGATGCGTCGCTGGCTGCCTGCTGGAGAAGCCCTGCTTCAGATGATCACCATCCATCTGCCTTCCCCCGTCACTTCCCAGAAGTACCGCTGTGAGCTGCTCTATGAGGGACCTGGAGATGATGAGGCTGCCATGGGTAGGATGATGCTTTCATTTCTTTTTTCTAAAGGCATGATCAGTCATTCTTGCTAACTTCGAGCTCAGATCAAAACCATATTGCTCTGTGGCGTCTCGCACATCGAAATGCATTGTGAAGCATAGTGCTAGGGCTTTAAGAGCGGTGTTCGACACTTTGTTTATGTTGCTATTTACGGAGCCAGTGTTGTGTAGAAGTATAAGATTATTTCTTCAATGCGCACAGAACTGTATGTGTTTGCATTAATGTTATTCCTTGGTTCCTCAGCTATCAAGAACTGTGACCCCAAGGGACCCCTGATGATGTACATCTCTAAGATGGTGCCCACAACTGATAAAGGTCGCTTCTACGCTTTCGGTCGTGTCTTCTCCGGCAGTGTGTCCACTGGCCTGAAGGTACGCATCATGGGACCAAACTTCACCCCTGGAAAGAAAGAGGACCTCTACCTCAAACCCATTCAGAGGTGGGCTGGTTTCTTGTAAACCTGATCATTTTAGGGACGTGTGTGAGAGAGAACATTTAAAGTGTCTTACTGTAGGAACTAGTATCCAAATAAATGTAAAATGTTGTCGTTGCACTCTTTTCCAGGACCATTCTGATGATGGGGCGTTACGTTGAGCCAATTGAGGATGTGCCATGCGGTAACATCGTCGGTCTGGTGGGCGTAGACCAGTACCTCATCAAGACCGGGACCATCAGCACCTACGAGCATGCCCACAACATGAGAGTGATGAAGTTCAGTGTCAGCCCTGTGGTGAGAGTGGCTGTGGAGGCAAAAAATCCCGCTGACTTGCCCAAGCTGGTGGAAGGCCTGAAGCGTCTGGCGAAGTCTGATCCTATGGTGCAATGCATCACAGAGGAGTCTGGAGAGCACATCATTGCTGGAGCCGGAGAGCTCCATCTGGAGATTTGCTTGAAGGATCTGGAGGAAGATCATGCCTGCATCCCACTGAAGGCAGGTTTTTAACATTCAGAACAGTTGGTAATCCTGAGGGAGGGCAAATTATTTGCAGCTAACTCCATCCACAAACACACATTGTGTTATGTATTAAACCCATATCAACAAACCAATGAGGTCAATGTAAGATGGATAATAAGTAAATAATAAATTTCTACATGACGTCATAAAATACAAATACTTTAAACTGATTACTGTCTGTTTACTAACCTAATGGCAGAAGGGATAAGTGTATTTTGCTGAGGTACATGGGAACATGACCTGAATGCATCAGCACACTCAGGAGACAAAACATGATCAGTTTGGCCTATGATAGCCTTTGTCTGATTCTCCCAGAGGGAACACAAGTCTCAGTTTGACTCCACTTGGTATGTTTGCATCAGGTCGATTACTTGAATTAACAAATGTGTTATTTTCTATGGGGAAACATGGCGGGGGTGTACATATTGAACTGTAAAGTAAATGACAACTAATACTTTTTTTTTTTTTTAGAAATCTGACCCGGTGGTGTCCTACAGAGAGACTGTCAGTGAGGAGTCCTCTGTAATGTGCCTGTCAAAATCTCCCAACAAGCACAACCGTCTGTTCATGAAGGCCCGCCCCTTCCAAGATGGCCTGGCTGAAGACATAGAGAAGGGTGATGTTGCTCATCGTCAGGAGATGAAAGCCCGTGCACGTTTCCTAGCCGATAAGTACGAGTGGGATGTTGGCGAGGCACGTAAGATCTGGTGCTTTGGACCTGAAGGAACTGGCCCTAACCTGCTGGTGGATGTGACCAAGGGAGTGCAGTACCTTAATGAGATCAAAGACAGCGTTGTGGCTGGCTTCCAGTGGGCCTCTAAGGAGGTAGGATGTGGGGTCGGGCAGAGCAAATGATGCATCTACCTGCTGTGGCTCAGCACTACCAGTTTTTATATTTTTTTTCCTCTTGGAATGTCTTTCTGGTCTGTTCAAACACTAATGCTTGTCTTTCTACAGGGTGCCCTTTGTGAGGAAAACATGCGTGCCGTTCGCTTTGACATCCATGATGTGACGCTGCACACTGATGCTATTCACCGTGGTGGTGGTCAAATCATTCCCACAGCCCGCAGAGCCCTATACGCCTGCCAGCTCACAGCTGCTCCTCGGCTCATGGAGCCAGTCTACCTGGTGGAGATTCAGGTATGTGCCGAACAACTTGACACCCCTACATGGGAGCAAGACTGTTCTCAATTGTTATTCAAAGGAATCTCAGTCAACTGAGAACGCAATGAGTTTACTGCAATATAACTTATGGGAATTTATTATATACCCTGGTCCATACATGTCTACTGTCATGCTTTATCTAGTCCTACAGTGATATCTGTTCCCTGTGCCCATTCAGTGTCCTGAGGCGGTTGTAGGAGGGATCTATGGTGTACTGAACAGGAAACGTGGTCATGTGTTTGAGGAGTCCCAAGTGATGGGAACCCCAATGTTTATTGTCAAGGCCTTCCTACCAGTCAATGAGTCATTTGGTAAGTCCTGGCAGTAAATTAAACTGGCTCGCAATTATTGCTGTATATGCCTTGTGAGGAATAAACGCATTGTTAAATGTTGCACTCTCCCTCTGCAGGTTTTACCGCTGATCTGCGCTCCAATACCGGTGGCCAGGCCTTCCCACAGTGTGTATTTGACCACTGGCAAATACTCCAGGGAGACCCAATGGAAGCTGCATCCAAGCCTGCTCAGATTGTTGCCGAAACCCGCAAACGCAAGGGGCTTAAAGAGGGTATCCCTGCCTTGGACAACTTCCTGGACAAATTGTAAACTGCCCTCACCTCTTCACTCTATTCCTCTTGTTTAAGATTCCCTCTGTTGTGGGGGAGAAGGACTGTACAGAACACCATGAGCACTAATGTTTGCCAAAAGGATTGACTATCAGTAAAGAATTAGAAATGTATACAAAGAAATAAAGGAAAATAAAAATTGTCCTTGTGGCTTCTTTTTTTTTTTTCTCACCCTATTTAAAGTAACTGCACTGTAAAATGTGTTTTGAGCCCTAAACTAAATACGATTGATCTTTGAGACCTGGGCAAGTTTTTATTTTGCATATTTATATAAAATTGCATTTTATGGGCTGAAAACAGATCTACATGTAATCTGTTAGTCACCCCAGGACTTGGCTGGTTTTCAACAGTCACAAAGTCCACTTGTCATCAAATTCAAATGTAACGGGGGGGGTCTCACTGTGCTTCTTAATGCATTTTTCAGAGTGGAGTCTGGCTCGGTGCTGGGTCGCAGTTACAATTTAAGATCGCATAAGTAAACATTCCAACTGGCTAATGACTACACTTGTAACACGCCCACTGCCTATGTGGAACTGCTGTGATCTTTGAAATGTCACTAAGATTTGTGCTTGCAGGACAGCAATATTTGCCCACATTAAATCAAGTGTGCTAGACATTGTACATTAAACCATATAATGTACACTTTATTGGTGCAATGAATTGTCAATGAGGGGAAAGGTTTGACCATATTCATTCATGAACCAGCTATTGGATTTAATGGCTTCAAACACACTTTGTTCATGTCTGGATATTAACATCCCAGTGCCTTTTTTTTGTGTGCAATGTCTTCAAGCATGCAGTTATGAAACTTCTGGTCAGAATGACCTTTACAAATGAATTCCTCCCATGCTTTCTCAAATATACCTGTAATCATACATTCAGATTGTCCGTTCAAAGAACTACATCTGGAGCAATGTGTAAGTCACCTGTATAGTTAAAAGTGAAATAGTGAATTCATATCCCTGGAGATATTAGCTTTGTTTGGAGATTGTTTCTCTTAAACTTGGATATTCAAATGTTGACAAAGAAAAGTTTTCCTTTTGTCACTGCTTAACTGTTATCAATACAGGTGCATTTCAATAAATTAGAATATTGTGGAAAATAAGTAATTTCAATAAATGACATTATTGACAAAGTGAAACATCGTGACTTAATTGCACACAAAGTGAAATAGTTCAAGTCTGTATTAATTGTGATGATATGGCTTACAGCTCACGAAAACCCCAAATTCACTATCTCAGAAAATTAGAATATGACAAAAGACCAGTGAAAAAAGAAACTAATACAGACATGTCGGCCTTCTGAAAGTATGCTTGTGTACTCAGTACTTGGTTGGGTTGCATCTATGTTGCGTGGCATGGAGTGGATCAGCTTGTGGCGCTGATGAGGTCTTATGGAAGCCCAGGTTGCTTCGATAGCAGCCTTCAACTCGCCTGCTTTTGGGTCTTGTGTCACTCATCCTCCTGACCTCATACACCATACATTGTCTATGGCGTTCAGGTCAGGCAAGTTTTCTGGCCAATCAGCACAGTAATCCCATGGTCGTTGAACCAGGTATTGGTACCTTTGGCAGTGTGGGCAGGTGCCAAGTCCTGTTGGAAAATGGAATCAGCATCTCCATAAAGCTTGCCAGCAGAAGGGAGCATGATGTGCCCTAAAATGTCCTGGTAGATGGCTGAGCTGACTGGACTTGATACACAACACCAGAAGATGACATGGCTTCCCAAAGCATCACTGACTGGAAACTTCACACTGGACTTCAAGCAACTTGGACTCTGTGCCTCTCCACTCTTCCTCCAGACACTGGGACCATGATTGCCAAATGAAATGCATAATGTACTTTCATCTGAAAATAGGACTTTGGACCACTGAGCGACAGATCAGTTATTTTTCTCCTTAGCTCTGGTAAGACGCTTCTGACGTTGCCTCTGGTTCAGGAGTGGCTTGACACGAGGAATGCAACAGCTGTAGCCCATTTCCTTGATATGTCTGTGCGTGGTGGCTCTTGATGCACCGACTCCTGCATCAGTCCACTTCTTGTGAAGCTCCCACAAATTGTTGAATGGCCTTCGGTTGACAATCCTCTCAAGGCTCTGATTATCCCTGTTGCTTGTGCATCTTTTCCAACCACACATTTTTCTTCCACTCAGCTTTCTATAAATATGTTTGGATACAGCACTCTGAACAGCCAGCTTCTTTAGCAATGATCTATTGAGGATTTCCCTCCTTCTGGAGGGTGTCGATGACTGTATTCTGCACAACTGTGAACTCTGCAGTCTTCCCCATGATTGTGAAGCCTACTGAATTGGACTTTGAGACAATTTACAGTCTGCACTATTTCACATTTACATTTTCTGAGATAATGAACTTAGGGTTTTCATGAGCTGTAAGTCTTAACAAATATAGGCTTGAACTATTTCACTTTGTGTGTAATTAATCCATGATATGAGTTTTACTTTGTCAATATAATAATTGAAATTACTTAACTTTTCCACAATATTTGAATTGATTGAGATGCACCTGTATCTACTGTAGTTGCATACTGTACATGACATGGTTTTGGCCTTGCATTTAGTTATTTGCACATATTTGGTACCCACATGTTAAAGTCTTAAGCTCCATACATTTCCAAAGTGCTTCAGTGCCACTGCTACTTTACAATCATAGAATTGTGTAATGGAATTATGACAGCAAACTCAGAGCTGAGGTACTAATTATGCTGCTCAACCTTTGCATTGTTTTTGCTTGTAAATTATTTACATTAGAATGAGAGGTCAGTAGTAGCTCCTTGAGAGAAATGAGTAGGTCCATTACCTTCTGTATATGGCAAGAGATTTCCTCATATACTTAATAATTTAACATAATTTTGCCCTGGAAACCATTCCTAGGAAACAACAGCTTATTAGACAGGAACTCTTACTGCAGCTCTTATTAGCCAGGAATGTATGATATTGCAAGAGAGCATAAACAAAAACTAAGGAAATTAACTTAAATATATACTTTTACAAGCCAGCAGAGATGGGATTGGAGCCATGACAGTAATTTGAGGGTCCATAGTTTCATCTTATTTCAGGCGTCATTATGTGTAAAAGATGACCTCTGGGATTTGTCCATCTTCCACGGATGTGCCATTGTTGTTGCCTGCTGCATAGCAGAAGGTAAAGCAAGTCTTTGTGCCAGCAGCAGGACCTTCGTACGTCACCTTCCGCATTCCTTTGGTGCCATAGTGAGAATCTGGCCCCTGTGGAAGACACTTTTACAGCTTTCCCAAAAGTCTCAAAATGTTTCTATTTCATGTCTCACTGGACATTTAGAAGGATTTTGATTAAGGCTGTCAGACACAAATTAAATTGAATCGCGATTAATATGATGCTTTACGTAATTGCGATTAATAATATTATGAGACATTATGCAAATGTTTGTATTTATTTTAAAATGTATAAATACAAACGTTTGCATAAAGCTGGCATATCTTGTACGCAATTAATAACGTCAAGCATGCGATTAATCACGATTAAAGTTTAATCGCATCCGACAGCCATAATTTCGATATAGACTACCTTGAGTGTAGCACACGCAATATAATTCACACTAGGAAGAATTTCCACTGGCTCCTTGAACATAACTCGGAATGTGTTGGCAGAGCCGTCACAGCTGAAGCCTGTATCATTCTGACCTAGGACTGTGTTGCTGTCTGTATGAATGACCTATGAAAAGGGCACACAGCATAAAATGTATAGCTAAAATATAAAGCAGGGTTAGGTTTCATGTTAACTTACATTTTTAAGTGTAAACATTGCAATATTAGGCTGAGGCAACAAGGTAGATGGCCAATATGGCCTATTTGGTGCATATATAGGCTGAGCTCTGACTAATGAGAATCATTCATTCCAATTGGGTCATACCTGTATGTTGACTTGGTAGTCTGTGGGACCATGTATTGATCCATATAATCCAAATCCAACCACAAATATTCTGCAGTTTACTGAAAAGCTGAGGACATTAAATATAGATTTGTTCACTGAAAGGGACAAGGGATACACACAATGAGATAAGGTGTGTCTACATGATTGTCTTGGAATTTACCGGATACGGTCACTGGTCCCACTGTAGCCCCAGCGACTTTCCACCTGTCCAAAGCGAGTGATGCTACACTCTTTGCCCCTGAGGCAGCAGCGGGGTCGGTCGATAAACTCAACATGAGGCTTGGGATTGACTGTGAAGTGGAGGAACAGGCTCACCACCTCCCGGTCAGAGAGGATGCCAGACTGTGCCGGACCTGAAACACAAACACATCAAATGTAAATACTTATTATAGTAGAATATATTATTTTATGAGGGGAAATTAAGCCATTAAAAATGCTTACATTATTAGTGAGTGCACAGTGTGTGTGTGTCATATGGCTATTGTACCTGCAGCAAATTCTTCAATGGACATGAGAGGGAAGCGAATGAGAGACAGGGCTTTGCCCAGGACCTTGCGCTTGTTCTCTGGGGTGGGCTGAAACTGCTGCCTCTGGGTTTCTGCCTCTGCCCAATGCACTGCAGCCTTAAAAAGACGCACCTCGCGTGCTCCTAATGTGTCCCTCTCCAGCACAGCCATCAGTGTGTCTGTCAACATCGGGTGTGTGTGGGGGGGGGGGGGGGGGGGGGGGG
>JAODTR010000019.1:1068157-1080730 GCA_025399935.1 Amblyopsis rosae
AAATAAAAAACACACACACATATATATACATATATACACACTCATATATGTATATATACATATCTATACCTACATACATATGTACACTTGTGTGTACATACATATAAAGAAAATAACAGGAGGCTGGGATTGGAGGTACTCTAAGGACAGCAGTCGCAGTCGATAGTCCTTGCTCCATTTGTAAATTATCAGGCTCTGTAGTTGTGAACTTTTTAAAACCAACTTTCATATCTTTAGTTCAAATATCTCACCTAATTGTCATGCGTGAAAGCAGGAATTTATTACCGCTGTATTAGTACTCCATTTACTGAACACTTCTATAATATATAAATGTGCTGTTATGCTTTTGCAAAAATGTTTCTTCACAGGCACATGAAGCAAGACTTGTTTGAAATGAGACCCGAGAATACAGCTGTAAGCTACATGTATTTGTCATTATAGAATGTTCACAGAATTTTAAGTGACATTATGTCAGTTTTTCCTCAAGAACAAATCTGCAATATGTAGTACACATAACATCTCGCAATAATAATAATAATAAAAAACATTTCAAACGACTCTTTGTAAGACATATACAAACTTCTTACAAAGTTAATGTTGACGCCAAAGTGCTGGCATTCATGAAAGAGCAGATAAGGTCAATGGAAATGTCAGTATAAGCACTAAATATGCTGCAAGTTACTGCAGCAGAGCACTTGTGCTCTTATTTAGAAAATAAAAAAGCTGCTAGTTTTGTATAAGCTTAAGTTACTATGGCTAAAAAATAAAAACAGCGTTCTACTTCCAAAACTGAAGCCACATGTCGTAGAGCATCCAAAGTCACTCAGACAAGCATTTTCCTTTGAACCCAGCAGTGTTGGCAATATTGGGAATATAGAAAAAAGCTTATGACCTGAACACATAACCTTAACTAAAACAGCAGTTTGGACAATAAGGTCATAATCCAGTTGAATAATTCAAAAGAGGAATAAAAACTAAACAAGATCTACATATCATTTATTTATTTAACTAGATACATTGAAAACAATTCTCTTTATATTTAAACTTCTTCCTGAAAATCGAAAAAGCGTTCACTTTTTTTTAAGGGGGTAGGGAGGGGGGTGAATTAATCGCCACAACAAATGAAATGATAATGGTAAAATAAAACTGTCAAATGAAAAGTACAAGTTCAGGCACTGATAAGGTATCACTCTCCCGTCATGACATCTTAAGTCTTGAGAATGAAAAGGCCACACTATTGATTTGTATAGTTCATCATAAATTTTTCTAGAAATTAAACTTAGATCTTTTTTAACAATACTATGATACCAGGACACACAAACTGTTCCAAGTCCCATGTAAGTGATTACATGTTGGTAAAGATCATTCCCCACATGAGACTGTATGGGAACAACATCACAATCAATAACACTGTTTTGATCTCAATATAATCTTCTTTCTTACACCTCGGCCTCCAAAATAAATGTGCGAAATACTGTATTTAGCTGCACACAACATGGTAGGGTGCAGGCATAGTGGGGGGAATGGGGGGGAAACATAAATGACGATACTAGACAAAACTCATGAATATGAATGAGACCATAAAGGTGATCCACATTTGAATGGTAGCTACATTCAAAGAACCAGTTGCATAATTACTGTTAGGAGAGGAAATTCCCCTCCCATGTTTAGCCTCATGGTGCCTCGTCACTAGAGTAAGAACACTTCAATAGAACAGTGGCACACTCAATCTACAAACCCCAAATGGAGAAAAAGAATTCATCTGGGTAAATGATACACCGTATTAATTCAATCAAACCAAACTAAAGACTTATAGGCCATTGTGCCATCTGCCAGATAACACACTTATGGAAAAAGGATACACACCCGAGGCTTACCACATATTACACATTAGTTTACGTTTATACTTTTTCCTCTGCCATAAAGACTGAGCAAAGCAGACAGTTTAACATTTCATTCATTTTTTTAACAATTTCATTTAAATGTCAAATATCCCCTCATCTACGTTACCCTTTAAACTAATATTGCCATTTGTTTTATTTTATTTTTAGAAATCTAAAATGTATAGACTAACAAAAAAATATATATTCTTATATATATATTTAATTTTGCCCAACATGAATATCAGAGTAATGTATAGATGAAAGGAATTTACACACAACACTCATCTCATTCAAATAACATATGCAAAACAGGTAGAAGGGAAGGGGCTGAGTGGGAATGCTCATTTTAAGAAAATAAAGCCTCTATTGTCTGCCATTACATAAATGGGCTGAAAAGATTTTTTAATTAACAGAATCTAGACCATTTGAATGTCAGTTAAAGGGCAGAAACTAGAACTTCTACTGGTATCATCAGAAAACCATTGCAAGTAATAGTGTCAATCTTACCATGTCTTAAATGACTTATACCAGAGTAGCAGGAACTGAAATACATTGCCTGTTGACACCTATAACTGTCAGTCTAATAACTGTGCTTTTTCTTGTCTACTTAGGCTTTAACAAATAAAGCAGTATTATCAGATGCACCTATGGCAAGGGGGCACTGAATGTACGTTCCAAAAAAAAAAAAAAAAAAACGTATTTGTTTTGTTGCCGACTAGTCCTACCATTTTGAAGTAATCCTAATTTAAGAGAGTAGTCTCTCATTCCAACTCTCTGGATGACTTGCAGGAGAACAGTCAGACTTTTTAGAGATCAGAGTTCCTGTCATTCATCAGGGGGTTCATTTCAACTGTCACACTTTTAAACCTTTTGCTTGTAACTTGTGCGTCCCAACTCAACAAGAAAAGTCACAATGTCTGACAATTTAACATGACCCCTGGGCTTGGTTACATAACATATGTAAGACTGTACCATCACACTGGGAATGACATACCACATTAAAAATAATTGCTCATATACATAAGCAATTGCTTACAATAAATGTTTCTCACATTTAAAGCATTTTGCTTAAATGTCTCATACAAAACATGTAACAATTAGGCACAAATCCTTGATTAAATGTCGTTTGTCAGGCGTCTTCTTTCACCAGAGCACCTCTCGGCAGTGTGTGAAGTCCCAATTTGTGGCAGGACAAATGTAATCCGGTGTTCCACCATGTAATGGAAGCCAACAAAATAAGAAATAATAAAATAAAATCTTAAATGTATAAAGACAAAACAAAACTATAAGTTCTTCACATTTGAGCTGGTACTCGTGGTCGGAGTGCGGTAAATAGGCTGTCAATTTTGGCAGTATGCATGTGTGTTCGAGTGTGTGAATGTGCCTCTTGAGACTGAAAAAAGGACAATACAACAGTTATGCTCATATCCCCACACACACACACACACACACACACACACACACACAGAAATAATCGGTGGAAGAATCTGTTAAGGCCACATCCTCTGAGAGCCAAGGAAATTCCACCAGATCTGGAAAATAAATTAAATAGTTAGAACGAACGAACGAACAAACAAACAAACAAACAAACAAACAAACAAACAAACAAACAAACAAACAAACAAAACAACCTAGGTAACAATAACACCTAAATCTATGAAATTGTTACACCCATACAGGTGTTCAGATATCATTTTTCTGGAAACTGTGAAACCGTGATATTTCCAGATTACATTACAAATTGAAACGGAAGGGAAAAAAGCAGAGGTATGCAAATTGCATATATTCAGAGGACCATGCAGTATAGAATCATAGAGTTAGTTATCTCGCCCATAACAGATGCAAAAACAACAAAAAAACACTACTGAAACAAAGGAAGATGAGGAGATCAATCAAGGGGGTATGTACACCCAGAAAGTCTTCTGGTAAAAATAACTCAACACACCTGCATGGATGTACAAAAGATTCAAGGTAGCACCCCGACCATTATTATGAGTGGCTTAGCTGTTGAGTTTACCTGGTGTTACATGTGGCTGACTGGGTTGTGGCCATCTCCCCCGAGACTAGGGTGACCTCCTGAGAGTTGCATGGGTGCTTCTCCCACCACCCCAGACACCTTCTCCTCCTCGCGGCGTTTCAGACATGCTGCCTTGGGGTTCAGGTTCCGTTCTAACACGCAAAACACGTTTTTGTTATAAATGGAGTCACAATATTTTGGTAATGCCGAGCAGGCTGGAGTTTGCCCAGGACCCTGGTAACAGACCGCAATGGTAGTCGGGCACTGAATGAATGCATATACTATACATTATGTCAAATTGTGTTGAGTATCATGGGTGAGAAAAGTAGTTCCTCTCGTATGATGGATTACATGATGTTTGGGGGCAATGCTGGACGCTTTAGAATACAAACAAAAACCATGCCCGATTTGGCTGCTTGGTGACTGACCTCTGACTTGTTGCTCTAGGTTTAGGATGACATTGACCGCTTGGTGCAGGATGAGCAGTTTGGTCTGAGGTTTGTCGTTGCTGAGGTGCAGCTGGCACATCCTGCCCAGCTCCTTGAACGCCTCGTTGATGTCTCGCACTCGCAGGCGCTCGCGTGCGTTGTTAGCGACCCGCCGTTCCTTCTCCCGCTCCATCTTAACCTCTGGTGGAAGATCCTCGTCATCCTCCTCGGGACTGGAGAACAAATATATAAGTGGATGAAGCCAAATGCAGGGAGATTGCTCAGAAACAGCTTTACCCAACGTGTAAAGAAAGAGAATAAAAAAAATAATATATTAGCTTTCAAGGGGCCACTTGGGACCATCATTCAAAAAAAAAAAAAAAAAAAAAAAAAGTATGTACACACATATATATACACATAAATACATACATACACAAATATATATACACACACACAGGGATATTTCAGGTACAATACCAATTTTGCATCATGAACATAATGCTTGCAGCATACATTTGTGCAATAGACGTGCCATAAGCCCCATCTATATTGCTATTATCCTATGACTCTACAGTATCTTACCTGCTTTCTGGCTTATTATAATTAATAATGTCCTTGTATTCCAGTTTAAATATTTTTGAGCAGGAATACAGGGCCATAAAATAAAATCGTCATTTGGATTTCGGCAGACATACACAATTTGGCACAACACTGCTCGACACTTTCGTCTAACAAGCATCTGAAACATATATGGTAAATTAAATGCTGCAGTGTGACGGGATGCAATTATAACAAGGTATGGAACCAAATATGTAGTTTTACATTTAAGCATTTAGACAAAATTTATGGTAAATGCAGGTAGTCAGAAACGGAGCGCAAACTACACCAACCGGAGGGAAACACATCCGGCTCGAGCAATGTGCTAATTATGTGACCCAGCTGAGCTAAAAACATTAGAAATCTTTCACCATGTCAGATTATTTTTGCACGCTATGCTAACCAGCAGCTTTGAGGCATTCTGACGATGGAGTTGCAAGAAAATAAACTAGTGCACTAGGGCTACGATTATTTGCATTTGCGATATAACCGCAATGTTATAAAACGCGATTTTCTAACCGCAAAGGCTGCGATTTAGATGATTTAGAAGTTATGCGCGCATGTCTGACCCAGGGTTTAAACTGTAACGTCAGGCTTCATGACATCCTCGTGTAAAGCCTTATAGTGCTGTGCTCTTCCTGCAGTCATAACTGCGTATAGCCTACAACCACAAGGCCGTTGCTGCAAATGAGAATATGTTCTCAGTCAACTTGCCTTGTAAAATAAAAGGTCAAAACAAAAACATTTACAAGGAAAAGAAAAGCATTCGTGGCGTTGCTTACATTTTCCTCCGCTGATTGTCAGTTCAACGTGGAGAAACTATTGTTGAGAAATGATTTGTTTAAGACGGAAGATAACGAGAGAGTTTGCTTTATAAGATGCAGATTAAAATAAATGCCCCTGAGTCACTGATCAGGTCGGCATAATGTAAGGTTTAGGCTAATGCTTGCGCGGTGTAATAGCATGTTCTTGGCGATTCAGATTACCGTTCTTTGATTTAAAGCTTGACCGGCAAGTTCCGATAGGAACTTGTTCAGATTTTAATAAACGTAGTCATAAACTTGACGAAACCTTTCCAGCACGCAGGGGTTGCCGCTGGGAGGGCACCGGAGATAGGTCTACGATCTACAAGGAAGAAAGCAGCCAGCGTCGGGTTTATTAATTAGACTTGTATAAAACACATGTAACTTACTCTTTTCAGTGAAATGAAAAATTTTTATTCCAATAGCAATTTGTGAATATAACAACGTCCTCGAAAACGGAAAAATTTGGGTCGTAATTACGTGTTTCGCATCGACATTCCTTCTCCTCTGCATGCTCAACGTGTGTGTGTGTTTGTGTGCGGGCATACGTGTGTGTGTGTGTGTTCGTGTGTGTGTGTGTGTGTGTGTGTGTGTGTGTGCGCGCGCGCGGGACAATTTTACGGGCATTCTAGTTTCAACAATATTGTGATGCCATATATCAGTCATTGATTGAGATTTAACTTGTGAACGTAAAGTCAGTGCGACGCATACATCCTGCATTCGTGTAAACTTACACGAATGCAGGATGTATGATCGAGCATAACTGGCTAAATTTAGACTGCACCTTGATGGGCGCTAAATCAGTCAGACACTTTATTTAGTATATATATATATATATAATTATAGTCAATGGCAGGGTTGCACCCCATTGTCAGTGAGGGGGCCATAACGAATGGCTCAACATGATGGCATCATTCATCAACATCATTTCAATGTCAGTGATTGTTTACAGAATTACAGAACTATCATTAGGCTTATCTTATAAAAAAAAAAAAAAAAAAACTTTACTTCACACGGTAACAGCCATTCGTGATTATTGCTATAGTTCTTATTTTTGCATTAGGATATAGAGCAATTAAACTTTGGTCTCATTAGTTCATGTAGTAATGCTCTACCATCACATTTGAAGTCTATTACGCATTGAATATTGAACTAAAGCTCAATTTGAAAAAAGTAATTTGGCAAAAATTCGCAATCGCAATATTTGTCACAATAATCGCAATTAAGATATTTTTCAAAAATCGTTCAGCCCTATAGTGCACCATATTTCTTGTCTTGATTTTGAAAACTGACATAATCCAACACGCTCATGTTCAGATCATGTTCAACTCGGTTTTAAATGAGAAGCAGACATACGTTGCAACAGTCCTAAGGTCTTACAGGGGAAAGCACACAAATGTTGCATCTGGTCTTAAAAGATCGATCTTTGGATTTTATGAATCGATATCGGATCATTTAAATTAAGATCGATTTTAATTGGAGAATCGATCTTTTGAACCGACCCCTATTATAACATGAACACCACTGGTATAGAAAGTTGATGCACTAGCACAAGGGGAGCCAGAGAGCATGTTATGATACAAGGTCAACAACAATAAGACATCTAAAGCACTTCTCCCATCTCAGACAGGTAAGAAAGATACGTAAAGATATAAAGCCCACATTGGAAACATGTCTCTTTTATACTAAGCCTGCCTGTTTCAACTGCTCACTGCTGAGCTCCATCTAATAAAATACCCCAAAATATGCAAAAAGGCAACCGTTTAATGATCAGTCTGCTAAACGTTTAGTAATTGTGGTATTACACTGGCTCACAACTAAAAGGCTACAATGCTCCACACACCCGTGCCCTGAGATATTTCTGACGAGCGCCCATAAAGCACACGAAATGTATTCTCTACTGGAGAAACTTACTCATCATCATTCTGGTCTGAAAGGCCAGAGAGGATCTGGAGGGCCAACGCCTCCTTTCTGAAAACAACGTGACATGAGGAAAGGGGGATGTTGACACAGTTAAATACCTAATAGAACCTGGGCCAACAGGGGGGTACATAGGAAAAACAAATGAATACAGAACTACAAATTAATTGACCTCATGAAGGCAGCCTAGCAACCATTTGGCATCCAACACCAAATGGCTTTCTAGCATGTGCTCCTAAGTTAGAAAGAAAAGTTTGACAAAATACTGTAAATACTTCCAACGTTGCAAGATGAGCGCAACCTGCACTTAAATGCAATGTAAAGTAAAGTATAACAACACATAATGTCTGAATGAAAAAGGAGCATGCTACCTCGCTCGAGTGCGCGCCAGCTTTGACTCCTTCTTCTCATCGTCAGACTTGTCAGCAACAGATGAGTTCTCGTCATCCTCCTTGTCTTCCCGCTTGACATCCGAGCTGCTGGACGAATGTGTGGAGCGGCCTGCATTGCCAGGAAGACCTAGGAGAAAACCAAGAGTAATTTCTCAGCCAATTAAGTCTTCCTTGCAAGGCAGCGCATGTGGAGGAGTAATGGAAAATCATACAGGGCTTCACATAAACTGGGTTACAACTAACAATTGGCGAGGCAAGGAATAGGGGTTAAGATGGAAAACGAAATGTGTCCTCTACGTGATGCTTTACATCATGAGCCAGCCCGTCACCCTCATTTTGGGTGTGAGAACCCTTTTGGTAGAGCTTGAGGTTTCAGCATACAATGTGAATAAGAGGTAGCAAAAACCATTGATATGCAAGAGACAAATGGTGAGCAGTTTGACTCACTGGTGAAGCCCTCTGGTTGGCCAGCTGACTGTGGGGGTCCGGAGGCATGGTGCCCGTGCAGCAGAGTGCTGCTTGGAGGAAGACCCGCGGGCTCCTCGTGGTGGCTCCCTCCCTGAGGACGGTTGAAGAACAACATGCCGAGTTAACGGTGTCTGAATGCAGTGAGCGCCAGATTCGGCTCCTGGCGCTGCAGTGTGCACCCGCTCATCGGGGTGACCTGCGCTGAGTGTCACACGTGTGTTATGACTAACCATAGTGGGGTGCCTGCTGCTGAGGGCCAGGCCAGCATTGGAGAAGGCTGGGGAGAGGCCGCTCAGGCTTCCGTTGTGTACTGAGGAAACGGCGCTCAGCAAGCCGTGCATGTCAGCGTGGGGAACCCCCAAGCCTGGAGCCTGGCCCACGGCATGGCTGCGCAATACATGGATGGCCTCTTCCAAGCGGTCCTCCATTTTGTTCTGCTACATTACAATACAACAATGACATTAATATACCGAGCAGCAAAGCCCTATATATATATATATATATATATATATAAAAAGAGAGTAAGTCAAGACTACATAGCTCTGACAACAGAAGCTACGCAGAAATACAAATAACTACACATTTGTTGAAAATATATTAGACATCGTATGAAGTACAGTGTGTAAAAGTGTTGAGGGATATGTGAATGTACCAGTGTATGTGGTTGCCCTTCATAGTTGGGTGTGGTTGGTCTTTGCCACTGAGACTGAGCTCCTGTGGAGAGAAGATATTTAGAATTTATGCACTGATAATTCAAATGCTCAACAGCAGGGGGAGCTAAATATTTGCTTAATTCCAAAACACCTCCCAACACAAGCAAAGCTAAAAACTGAATGCATTAGTGAAGTAAAATGCATATATACTATCACAAAACAAAGACACATAACACATAACTGTATATTAATCATGGCATGAAATGGGCATTATTAATGTACCTGTGATGCCTTGAGGAGACCCTGGAGTAGAGGGAGCTGAGGAGAAGTTGTTACTGTTGTGGTCCGAGGGGTAGATCTAAGAAACACACAGATAATAAAGAACACATTTGAAAAACGCCTCCAAAAGAATAGCCAATATAAAAATAAACTGCACATACTGTACTGTATCCACCAGAGAACCAAAATACTTAAGACTAACAGTAGAAAATAAGTACTCACAGAGGCCAGAGCCTTTCCAATCTCATCTCCAGAACTTCCAGCTGTAGTGCCTCTGTTGGCTATAAGGGCATACAACCAAGGGTGGGACAGCTCACAATTTACATTCAACTATACAGTGTTCAGGCTAAATAAAAGGTTATAGAGATATGTTGTGGAAATATATTAAACATACATACACCCCCCCCCCAACACACATTATGTTTTTAAATATTGTTACAAAGTCTATCAGTGAAATGTGTTGCCCAAAATACATAGAGACCTTACCCATAATGCCATCCCCATTGATAGTGGATGTGTGATTGTAAGTGGTGGGTACAGAGTGGAAGCCATTGACCTCACTGCCATGTAGGGGATAGTTCTGTGGGGACAGAGGCAGGGGATGACGTTTCTAGAGGGGGGATACAAGCAGCTAGAATTAGGCACAACATTAAATCATGTATGAAGAAATGCCTCAGTTTAACATCTAGCCACCCAATGCAAAGCATTTGTCAACTGTCAGTTTAATAAAGATGTGTGATCTCTGGCATGTTCTTACACAAAAGGCAGCTCATTAACTAGCAGCGAGACAGAGAGCGATACTAACCATTCTGTCTTGGGGGTTAATACTGGAGAAGGAGCCAGGCTGTCCAATGTGAGAGGTATTGCCCAGCATTGCAGAGTAGCCAGAAGAAGACCAGGGGTCTTCTGGAAACGGTAGTGGGAAGGGGAGACACGTACATCCAATCAACTCTCAAAAGTGTAACCATACACACACCAATAGAAACGGTCATGTCTGAAGACTGTTCTGATGTACCACTCTAAATGAACACAAGTCTACCTTGCATGTAGAAGGAGCCAGGGTAGACTGCTGCTGGCTTTGCACCAGGGTACCCTCCGTTGTCTCTGGTGTACTCATCCCCAGAAGTCGAGGCGTACACCTACACAACATGCAAACAGCTATTAACATGTGCACAACAGATAATGCTGTACGTTTAAAAAGCGGCAAGATAACTGTTGAAATAAAAAAAGGAAACCTATGCTGCATTTCTAGTGAGGATCATTGTCCAGTCCATTCTATCCGTTCCCACTAAAGACAGTAGCTTTAAGCAGCCACAAGATGGCAGGAGGGAGTCTGCAGGCAAGGCAGGTCGGCTCCCCAACTGTGCAAGAGCACAGCGGCCATGGCATGCTGCTGGGCACAGCGACGGCTTGAATCCCAGTGCACAGTGAGCACTTCCCGTGGCTCCCAGGAGTCCAGTGACATCGCTTTCTCGCCTGCAGCCCCTCCCTAAAGGCACTGTGTCAGCTCACACACACCCCCAAGGATTTAGTCAAGAGCACACGTTTGTGCACACATATGCCAATACCCTTAATCTAACCAAATCACACATTATTGGTTATAAACATCAGAAGTGGAGGATTCATTGCAGTCGACAACTAAACAAAAAAATAAGACGTAAAGGTTAGTTGTTATGAAACTGGACATTTTACATCAGGTGCTTATAATCCTTTGCAGGAATTCCAGACACATACGGAGCGTATGGGGTAATATTCCCCATTCCCGCACGCTCCACAGCCAGAGAATAAAGACGGACAACATCCGTTTCCTGACACCACCAAGCGTCTGCCTCTCCCATACTACCAGAGGGGCAGAGAAAGACAGAGCGAAAGAGGAAATATGAGGGGAAGATGGGAGAATGGCGGATATGCTGTGAAGAATGCTAATCCAGAAAAGGGATTTTTTTTTCTGTAATTTGATTTAACAGGGAGAAGTGGAAAGGGAATGGAGAGATGCACTTCTAATTACAGAGCCATCTGCCTGTTCCTGGACCACGTCCAACTCCACAGGCAGCTGGGCTGAGGAGACGGAGAGAGGAGACGAAGAGAGATGGGGGGCTGGGATCCAGTCAGCACACGAGAGAGGGAGAGAGAGAAAATGAGAGAGAGAATAAGAGCATGAGAGCAAACACGGGCAAGGGAAAGAGGAGAGAGAACAGGAGGAGAGTTTGGAGTGGGGAGACGGGTTAGAACAAGGGGCAAGGCGGACAGCGGCCCTGGTGATTTATGAAATGATTTGAAAGATGAGGGTGTGGAGGGTGCAGGGGAAGGCAATCTAAATGACTTAAACAAAGCTTGATATGGCCACGGGAGTGTAAGGGAAACAGGGGATTTAAGAAATGATCACGGTTAATTCACGGGAAAACATGACGGGAGATGACTTCATTTAACAACGGGCTTTGCGTTGTGCTTTCATTGGGAACAATGCTGAAGGAGTCCTGCTGCTTTACATGAGAGCAACAGAACAACACAATGACTTGTGCGCCTGTGTAATTGGGCAGGGAGGGGGGTGGATTTTCCATTGGTAGAAATCCTTCAATAGGAGGTTTAATGTAATTCAGGTGATGGCCGTGTACAGTAAAGCACTGTTATGACAAGAGCTCTGTGTGGGATAGGACGATTAAAAGAAAAATCATTACTTTTTATTCCACCAACAGGACTTGATCGCTGCTGGCAGCATAGTGAGAATGTCATTTGTGTGGCTGCATTGCAATGCAGTTAGACGGCATATATTATCGAAGTTCGTAGATTCGGAGGGGTGATGAGAGAACAGAGAAGACCACGGGATCATCACCAGCAGTCATTAATCTGGGCTCAGACACGAGGTTAAGAGGCCTTGCAAGGGCCGCGCCTCACAACTGGGTCACTCACGGGGGGAGGCCCACCCAGGCCATCATGTGGCCAAGTGTAGACTGGCTAGAGGAAGGAGCGGTCCTCACACACACACTAACTGCACTAGTACACTAGAAGCACATGGACATCTTTCACACTGCAGGGTGTGGATGAAACAGAGTCAAAATAATATTAATATTAAATAAATAAAGGGGGGGGGGGGGGGCTCTTACAGACAGCATGTGTACTGTACGTACTAACC
>JAODTR010000019.1:1088698-1135524 GCA_025399935.1 Amblyopsis rosae
CCGCCCCCCAGGAATCAACTCCTCACTGCTAAGTAATTGCCCGCTGTAATAGAAACAAACAGAATCCTGCCTTCTACAGGCTGATCCTTCTATTCAACACGCTCTCTCTCTCTGGCCACTTGCTGCATGCTGGGCCAGTTTAAGAGGCTGCGAGCCAGGGGTGAGGGGCATTGTCTCAGGCTCAAGCCATTTCCTGCAGATCAGTGGGGGGAAAAGAGCCGTGTGTTGTGCTGGGGGTGGAATGTTTTACACTTCAGGGAGGGGGAGTTGTTTCAAGTCCATAAGCCCCTTTTTTTGCCTTTGTTCCTCTGTGGATGAGTTCTCACTCTGGGGAATGCTAGGGAGTGTGACTCCATTTCACACGGCAGGTTGGCAGGGTGACAGAGGTACGGAGCAACACAACTTACTAATAACATTCAGGAGAACAGAAAAGCTCACTTGAAGGTGTCAGGTGTTCTATAGAAATGGCACAGCTAATGCCAATAAAATTAAATTACAATCTATACAGCGCACCCTTACATCGAAAATAATAAGATCCCCATTTGATAATAAATGTCCTAGAACTACAAGTATGACTTAAATGACAGCTGCATGTCATTAAAATGTTGCTTTATATCAGTATGTAAAAAAATGTATTATTACTTTTTACACACACACACACACACACACACTTTACCTGATCCACCAAACTGACTGCTTGCAAGAGTAGTCTGCCTGTTCTTTCCATTAGCTACTGGAGGGGCAAACATCTAGAAGAGAAAGGAGAAAGGAGATGTCATAACACAGGACAACAAACTTCACGTGCCATTTTGTGCGGCTGTATACAATTTCTACTGAGGGGAAAAAACTTATAAAAACCTTTATTAAAAACAAATCACTCCACCCCACAACTACTGAAGGACAAGCATTTGAAAAACGTTTTTGTCTCTCAATAGCATAAGTACATTAAATGTGGCCGAACACTGATGAAACCACCAACTAATCTAGACTGCAGCTACAGCATGGTCCGTCTGCTCAGCATCTTTCAGTAATTCATCTTAAACTTCACCCTAATAAGCATTTTTATAAGCAGGCCAATTATACCCAAACACAATCTGCCAATCTTGGCATGATTTATAAAAAAATTATAATAAATAAAAAATTGCTTCTGATAAGAGTTTGATGCAGCTTGATGCAGCATATTTGACAGCACAGTGGGACAGTAACAATTTTGAAGACCCTTATTTCAGTTTCACAACAGATAGAGAAGCCACACAGTTCATAATTTTAATTGCTAGTGCATAGACAAAAGAACAAACTTTGATGCTACTATTCTCATATTTAGAACATGTGCAACACTTATATAATCTAAATATGTAAAAATAAGTATATTTTTTCCAGATGTTAATTTACACAGTAGGCCCTACTAGTTCCTCAACAAACAAGTTATTGGGAATGATACAATAAACATTGTGTAACAAAGCTTCATTGACAAACAATCTCTCTTGTAATTGACATAATGACTATAGTCTTACAAAGTGCCTTACTCAAGCAATGCATCCACGACCTTGGTTTTAATCAATTGTATGTAAAAAGAAACCTTGTGGGACAACATATTTTATTATAATAGCAAAGTAATTTGCATATGGCCCTACCAATAAAACTATTTAAATACAAAATAAATCAACACACACCCTCTCTCACACACACACACTAAATGAGTTGCAAATATTAAAAAGTGGTAAATGGAAAATCTAGGTTTGCCACACAAAACAAAAGAACAAATAAATTTAAAAAATAATAATACTATACTACCTAATGTAAAAGAAAACTAATCTCCAAACAATAAACAACTAAATTAGTCTGGCCATTCCATACACCACCATATTTCTAGAACTTGATTCAACAGTCAAGTGTTAATAACACAAACACTATTATGACTTAGAAAAACATTAAATATAAGCATGAAATTGCATACTAAACAGTAGGCATAAATGTACCAAGAGTGTGCCTACTATTTAAAAAAAGACCAATATTGATATACCTCTGTAGTAAAGGCTGTTCAAGCCATGAGCAGCAAAATGGTCAGAACAATTTCCTAAATTGATCAATTATGATAGTTTAAGTATAATCAATTATCGATACATGGATGGAAATGCTTCACTCTAATACGTAGGATAGAAATAAAGATTACCAGCCACTCCTATTATGCCTCAAATGAAGGACGCAAAAACAACTTTACAAATAAAATAAGAAAATATGTTTGCAATGTCAATGACATAGGCCAACCTGCAGGATCCATGCCTCCCCTAACTACTAGTCTTTTCACCTAACAAGCCCATGACCAATCTTACCCTCTTCAGCCTACACCCACCCCCAATCCAAACCTCTATCCCACCATCTGTGGATCTCGTCCTCCCAGTAACACCCAGGTCCCACTACCACCCAGTCTACCCAGACAGACCACTAGCCCAGTCTCTTACCGCACTGAAATCCAGGAGGTCGCTGAGTTCCTTGTCTGTTCCCACTGCAGCCATTCTTTGCTGCTGCTGCTCGTTCATGCCCCTTAGCCTCTAATAAACCCTACAAAGAGATTTGCAGATACTGATTTGTAATGGCACTAGCAAGAGCAAAAACACACACATTAAATGTGGCTTTGAAAAAATTGGGGAGGATACAACACTAGCATCATTCAAGCTAACATGGATTTGTTACATCACTTAAAAAGATGAACTGTGAGATGATCGTGGAAGCTAGTTTTAATTTCCTATAAGAGGACCACATTCATTATTGTCTGCACTATTCTTAAAAGCAGATGGAACTATCATATTGACAAATACCAATTACGGAATGGAATTTTTTTTCTAAATTGAGATTTATAAGAAAAATAACCATTCACTGGCCACACAAATGTTATCCGTTTATTAAAGAAAAAAAGAAAAGAAAAAAAAACAGATAGCCAATAATAGATAAACCAGTACTGGGGGAAAAATATTTAGCCACATCTACCAGATGCAAATGTCACTCAAACACTGCCTTTCCAAGCAGGCTGTGCAGATTAATAGATAATGTAACGATTCATAAACTACTAGTCAAATTTTATTAGTCAAATCACAACTCAGTAAAAACCCCAAAAAGTGTCTTCTTTACACAATCAAGGCAAATTACACAAGCACACGTCATGCATTTATTGTGACAAAAAAAATAAAAAAGCGTACTACGTTTACAGTAACAGACATAATTGGGACCATTGTTAGCTCAAGGAAACGGGTGAAAGGCAGAGTTAATGACTGTATGCAAACACATTCACAAAATTACCATATGTCAACGGAGAAGAAACCTTGTCAAATGACGCAACGGGCATGAACATTGGATTTATCCAGCGTTATGCATTCCAACAGAAGACTGAAGGAGCTCTCTGATGCAGTGCTCGGCATGCCTCTCAAGAGAATTGGTGGTGAGGGAAGGGAGGAATTGAGGCACTTGGACACCAACAGGTGGTGTGCTTTTACAGTGTGCTTAGCAATTCAGTTTCAGTACATTTGTTGTAGTGACAAAAACAAAAACCTTTTACTAATATACACAATGTAAACACAGTGAGCTCAAATTATTGTGTTAACATCAATGCAATTTCCCCAGGCAGAAGCCTAAACTACACAAACATATGAAAAAAACAACCAATGTATTAAAAAACTGGTTTCCTCCACATGTGCAAAATATTGCCCTGCAATGCTCCAGCAGGGGAGCAATCGTGTGCAGCCCAGCATAAACTAAACGCTGGCTAGCAGAACAAATCTAACCTTGAGACACGGAAAGTAAATGTGCAAACTCAACACATAATAACCCAAGTGTAAACAGACAGGGAGGGAGAAAAATATGTAATTTACTTCAAACTTTGTATGAGGCATCCACCAGAAAACAAAATATATCAACACATTACAATCTCCGAATATTGGACAGCCTAATATTTAAATGGACAGAAAACAATATCGCATCTTATTGTCAGAAAAGGCATCTTCGGCTACTGTTGGATCAATACCGAAAGAGATAAGGGGTCTTTGTCATCACAAACAGCCATAGACGGCAGGTCATCTTTCACAAAGGAGGAGGCTGCACTTCCAATGAAACAAACCATTAGGGGAAGTGGGCTTAACAGATGCTTTAGAATAAAAACCACATCTAGCTCTAGTTATTTAAAGTATACCAATTAAATACCGGTTTATGACCACTAATACCTAGGACAATATCAGCCTACTGGTCAATATAATGTCACATTTACACGTGCTTAATAAACTAATACAGTGTATACATTAACTATTCATTGATATAGAATTCAGTGCAGAGAATACGGATACATTTAGGTAGCCTAATTGCTCGTTTATATTTTTTAACAAAAATGTAAACGTATTTTTTGACTAATGGCCACATTAGTGGTAGCAAGAGTGTCGAATAGAAGACATAATCAACAGTTGCTACATATTTAGCTAAAAAGAAACGGATGCATTCATAACACAAATTTGTGTGTGAAGCCTAGCTGTAAACGATATGTTCGCATAGTGTTGGGTACATTATGGTGTAAACATGACTAGATCGCCTCGTTTTGGCTAGGCCACGCCGAGAACAAGCTAATGCTGTCTACTACCGGTAACACATTGAGGATTTATGAACTATCCTGAATTTATCCCGAGATCATCAAAGTGGAATAAACAATAGGCTACATCTTCCTAGAGAATTAAATTAAAACTCAGTAAAATGCAACAGCATGGACCGACATCCAAATGTCAAGGCAATGCTTAAAACTGATGCAACAAAAATTGCGGTGGGCCTTTCATATATTAGGGTTCAAGTTGTGCATTATGAGAGTTCGCTAAAGGAGATTGTGGGGGTGGGGGCATAAGGAATTTCCTGCCAAATGTGCAATAAAACAAAAGTCTAGCCTGTGACCAGACACTTCCACCAAGGAATGTTTAAAATCGTACAGAATCGTTTTGTTGAAAGTTTGTTTGCTATTTAGATCAAAATAAGTATACAACTTAAAGTTGTAAAATGTACATCATTACCTAATGTAAAGAATAGGCATACATTGTATATATTTAACACATCGCCGAGAATGTGCGAGCAACGTATAGGTAAAAAAAATCAAAGTGAAGCTTACTGAAGAGGGCAAACATTAGTGGAGTCTTTTTGTAGAACAAAGGAGTAATTTCCTCCTCTCCGTGGTCGATGCGGTGACCATCACACACTCGGCTCGCCACCTCAAACCAGACAAAAACTTACATAGTCCGCTTTAACTGCACATTCCCGAAACTTTTCTAAAATGCAGACGTCAAAGCGTATGCCAACGAAACATTTCAAACACATGCGACTTTCTAGTTTATAATAAAAACAATGATTTACCTTTCCTCTTCAAATGTCCGATATCCAACAGTGAAAAGAAAAGCGGAGAGTCGCAAGGAAAAAAAAACATAAACTTCAAGAGAATTTCGACCTCAGTGCATGAAACGCATTTGGATCACTGTAGATGTCTTCCTTTTGCCCCTGAAAGCCTGTTTTTCATACAGCGCCCACGTGTTTAATACAACGTAACAAGTCTCTGTGCAAACAATTCTATTATAGTTACTAATCTCGCGTCTTCCTTTTTGTTGTTACAATTGAGATGATTTCATTCTTCTAGTAGACATCTTCACCACCTCCGTCCACATTGTCAGACGCAACAACGTATCCTTCCGCACAGAGTGAGGGCCTCAAAGGCAGCGGTGTCCAATTTCAAACGCCTTTGAGAGACAAGCTAGTTTCGCATGTGGAAAATATACATTTAATAACGTAAGTAGGTCAAACGAATGAAGTTTACTTTAAAATAATATTAACGTAGCTGACTGCACTCATATACGATATGCGCGATTGAGCACTATGTTAGTGTGCGGAAGGTTATTGTAAGAAAGTTAGCTGCGATTACACAGCAGCTTGACAAGATGGAACGATAAATGCAAAAGGGTTTAGCCAATAGAGAAGCCTGTTTAATGGACTGGCATACGTTAGAGCCAACAGAAAACCACAAAGTAATGTTGACCCCGCCCTCTTTTTGACGCTTACTTTCCCTGTGTGCTCAAAAAGCCTAGCTGAAGGGGGCTTCGTTGTACCCGCTGACATCATTTTATTACTTTGGTTGGTATGACCGCTTTCTACCTTTTGCCAATCGTGCTGATATAAGGTAGCAATCGGGGTTAGGCTATAATATGTGGAGAAAAATGTGTATTTTGTTTTAATTATTTCGATTTGGGTTAAGTGGTATGGACATGTTTAAATACACGTATTATGCCACACTTCACTTGGAATGGCAATCCTGACTATTTGTATGTTTTCCTGCACCACACTGCCTGTTGTTGCCTAATATGATGGCTAAGAGCAAAAAGGTATAACGATTATGTTATTATATTTCTACAGATTTTAAAGAAAATGAACAAAGTGAATACACGCGTCTATGCACGTGAGTTAGTTTTTCTTTAAATTATTACATATCATCATTTATTGCTATGCCTGAAAACACCATTCCTGATTCCTAAAATCGTGTAACATTATATCTGCAGACATTGGTGCGCTATTTGTAAATAACGTGACGATAAACATAAAACTAAAACCACCCTGGTAACTGTCCCTGCTCCAGAGCAGCGCAGAGAGGGAAGCGGAGGGAAGCAAAACGATCACAGAGTGGGGATCATAACAGTGTGTGGATGTGGGGGAAGGGGAGAAGAGGAGGGGACTGGCTGAGGCGGGGGAGTGGGGTGGGGGCTGACTGAGGAGGGGGCGGGGCGGCGGTGGGAGGAGGGGAAGTGTGTGTGTGTGTGTGTGTGGGGGGGGGGTTGATGGTCAAGATGGCCAAGACTTTAAAAATTATGGTGCTAATAAATCGAGAAAAATTCAGTATTTAGATTAATTTACGCATTATGACGTTCTCGTCCTGGAACATCTTTACACTTACACTGCCCTGTCATTACTGGTGTAATGTCATGTACGCTCCTGTACACGCATGTTCTCTTTGATAAATATGCACATGGTATCCCTATGCAATTTGGCTCATATGAATAGACAGAATAACCATCTTATTAAATATGTATGTAGGTGTTTGGCACCTGCTGTTGATTACCTTTGGTCAAACTTTGACAATAAGGACCAGACTTCTCGTTTACATACTATTTGTTTGACAAGAAACCGCCTAAACTCTCTATAAAGAGGCCCATGCCTCTAGAGTATAAAATATATTAAAACAGAGTACAGCAAATGCATTTTTACATATCTAGTATTATGATAAACCTTGCACTAATGCTTCAATCTGTCTATTTGCACAAAGGTTACCAAGGGAAGGGGATTTTTGATTGCTTGTCAGTAGGACATATAGGTAAATAATCCAATGGGTGTCCCCTGGGCAAAGCAAAATCCTCGGCTCAGAACATTAATTAGTCTCATGGACGGTCCTTGGAATGTAATGCGGTTACTACTTGGAACAAATAACAAATGCACACGGGCCATAAATACCTTTACAAACACACGCAAACGCACATGCACACATAAAAAGTAAATGCTCATGCCTACATGCACACGCGTACACACATGGCAGAAATACACTAAAAGCCAGCTACAAATGAAGGGGAATAATGTGCTATTTATCTAACACCTACTTGGAATCCTCTGATTGAGGAATGTATTAATCAGAAGATTAGATTTTAACAGATAGAAACGTTTGGGGAAATGAGCTTGAGGTGGAAGCACAAAATGCTCTCCTTCACTCATTCTTTTTGCCATAGACGTTGGGTCTTGAGTAAGAATAGTGCTGTTGTCAGTATTAGCAATGAGGCTTGTAAGCCCTCCAAGTAGTTTGTAGTAACAGCTGGGTCTGACATGAAGAGCATGAACAAGGGCAGCCGGGCTGAAGAGAGGAAGGTGGGGGTGAAGGAGATGGACAAAAACGAAGAACCTCCAGCCAAATGCATCGAGAAAACATCAAACAACAGTGAGACGAAGTGAAAGCACAATGAATTGGAAGACAGGCCAGAAAAACATGTTTGAAAAACAATGGTGTTTTTAGATGTTAAAGCATTTCACAGTAGAGCCTTCATGGGTATGACTTCCATCAATAACTTTGGAAACCGATACAATTACAAGAATCTTCATACTGTATATTTACACATACAGTATACTGTGCACACACACAGTGTAAAACAACGTGCACAAATATGCTAGAAAACGAAAACAACGTTTCATCCCCCACACCAACCATGGGTAACATAGCGCATGCTAACATCGACATCAATACAGTGGAATCCCAACAAAAGCGCACACATGTCAAGCATAATCTCTAAACACATCCCAATCACAATGGCCAGGACTGGATCTCACCACATATGCCCTCGTTGATTCCTTCACACCATCCCTCCCTCATAGCTGTAATTAACGACAGATGCACATGGAAGATTAGCATATGTTTGGAACATTGGTGCTAATCGGTCATATATTTGTGCATGTTTATGCAATATTTATCTGTGCACAGGTCTTTATAGTCACATAAATTCACGCACGAATAACAGTGTGCTAATTATTTATTTATTTTCAATCAATAACATTTGGAAGGGAATGCAGATGGGAGTGCAATGCTGCAGTTTTGGCATGTCAGATATGCATTACCCATGACACATTTGATTATTGTTTTTATTATTATTATTATTATTATTATTATTTAAATGTTTGTCTTTAATGATTCCTACCTGTCAGAAGACTTGCATTGTAGACCAGATTCAGACGCATACACATATAACAACCATCACCCTGCTTCAATCTCAATCTAAAAGTCACACAAGCCAAACCACATCATGGTTTATATTACACGTACAGATAACCACATATGCACATACTCAGGCACACACAAACACCCATTGAGGCGAGCTGCTCACCTTCTTCTTTGCTGAGCCCCCTCACAGCCAATTGCCTGTAATGGTAGAGGCTTAGGTTTAGGTGGGGGATGGGCAGAGGTGCATAGGTTTCTGATCAGACAAGAAAACTAGGCCAAGACCGACAATCCTTCTCCCAAGCCATAGCCCCTCCCAAACGCTGCAACTTGTTATAGGGTATGACAATCACTTGCAAGAATGTCATTAACGAGGGACAACGAACTGATTTTGACCCACAACACGTGTACTTAAAGGCATAAAAGCTTCACGTAGTTGGGCTATGATTCATGCTCATGAGCTCTACTGGAAGCTGTCCGCCAATGAGAGTTAGAGGCTGGGGGTAGGAGCGGATAGATTGATAGTGTTGGCTGAGTTCCCAAGCTCTGAATCTATCTGCGTTAGAAGGGAGGAGATGGAGAATCTATCTGTTGTGCTCTGTGCTTGTGATAAACTGACTCCCGTCAAGCTTCTACCCACTCTTACAGTTTGCCTGGCAGAAAACAACCATTCTGACACTGACTTCCAACTTATTAAACAAAACCAAGATGTGCTGAATGTGGAGTGAGCTATTTAAACAAGGCACAAACAATGCAATAGCCCGCAAGGTTATCCACGTCGGTATTAAACAGAAAACAAGCCACATAGAGCATTTGTTTTGGAATGTATAAAGACAACAACCTTTTTTCCAATTCAAACATGTCTGGAAAACAGTTGCTATCTGAAGGGACAATGAGAACCAAGAACTCAAATAATGAAATACCTGTTATCTTGAGCTAAATAAAATACGCTTTTCTTCCTTTTCTCTAAAATGTAATTCCCACAGAGCACCATAGAGTAAAAGAAAATGAGTTTGGGAGATTGACCGTGACATTAATCCTCACAAATACTACAGGTCCATGACAGAGTGATAGTGCACAAATGAACACCAAACAAACCACAATATGGGGCAAAATGAATCGACAACCCGATAGGCCTCTGTTTAGTCTCATCTGGGTATACTACCATGGACAATGCTCCAGTTCTCTGAGGTGATTTGATGGGACTTCTTCCTGGCATATTGGAATCCCATCATACAGTAGTGCAGGTCTTTGGGTTGCCACGGCTCTGCCACCCACGCTTCAGGTATAGTGAACAGAACACTGGTTTCCTGTTTACTAAAACCAGGCACCTCAGAAGCCCACCGCCAGACCACTGCACTGTATGGCTGGTGAGCGGGAATGACGTTGTTATGCAGGTGGTGGAAAAAAAGCGTAGAGGAAAATGGAAACAGGTTTTGGGAGAATAATTTTTTGGGTTTTGTTTGGAGGTGAGATAAACAAAGAGAACAGGAGACTGGAAGAGCGAGAGAGGACATGAGACACAAACAGGAGAGGAGAAATATCTTAATTTCTGTCTCCTGACATTCAGTGTGAAAATAATACAGTTGTCTCATATTGAATAGGAGGCATGCAGAAAGTCATATGATAACAATCAGATCAGGAGCTGAATTGACTCTAAATCAATTGAAGTAGGCATGCCAGGGCTGAGTTGGACAGGAAGGGGTGGGGTGTGTGTGTGTGTGTGTGTGAAGGGGGGATAGGAGGAGTGAAAGGGAGATAGATGTGAGCTTGTGTGGGGGAGGGAGCCAGAGATTGTTGGTGTTGTGGGAGCACTGGAACAACAATAACAGCACTGTGTGTGTGTGAATGAGATGAGTGTGTGAGAGAAAGTGGGGCTGTGTTATTGCTCGCAAAAGTGATGAAATGACATCTCCTTTAGTCCACAACACAGCTGCTACTGCAGAAAAGCACTCTGTTGAGATAGCTGACCTTCTCAGTATGTCTGTAGGTACTGGTCAGAAGTGTCTAGCAGCCTGTCAGGTTTTCATCTAATTAGCGGTGCCTGTGTTAGGGCTGCTGTTCTGCTACAAAGGAGAATTTAAGCATTTTGCTTATCGATGCTTGTGTCAGTCAAACATCACATCTTTCAAACAATTATCCTCAACAAACATGCCCTCGTTCGACAATGTTAATGGCCATTTGACTATTGAAAATACATAAGCATTCCCTGCAACGGTCTACACCAATGCATGATCAAGCAACTGTTTTATTTAGATAGATTTTAGCTCCGAGGTAAAAGAGAAATTCAATAAAGCACTTTTAGAATTTAACCAAATGCAAGATATGCTTCCTTTTTTTGTTGTTTTTCTTCATTTTCCTCATATTTTTTCTCTTCCCCTCCCCCTTTCTTTGCAGATTAGAATTCATTAGCAATCAAAGAGCCTCAAGAGAGCTCCAGCTCTTAATTACCTTCTCATTTGCATTTTTGCATATTAATGACTGCAGGGTTTTGGTAGGGTTTTGCCGCAGTGGTTTAAAGGCACCTCAGTCCTCTGTTCCTCAGGGAGGAGTAAAGATGGCCAGAGGCGAAGCTTCAAGCCTACATCGTCCCCCTTCTATCCACCATGATGGGAGTAACTGTGGCTGGGTGAGGAAATACAGGGGTGCAGGGTTAAAGGTCAATGTCCCTGATCACCTGATCTAAACAAAATATAGCCTGAGAGAAAGTGAAAATCTATACCAGAGATTGCATAGAGTGTGTATTTATTGAGGACGGCGGCTAGTTTAGATGAAACTCGTGTCCCTCTGTGAATGCAGGCAGGGCTGTTTTATATCCCTAGAGAAAAGTGTGTGTGAGAGAAAATGAGGTTAGTGTGTGTCACTGTTTTCCTTTACATCAAATGTTGCCTCCAAATGTTCCTTGTAGGTAGAAACGGGCCTGATGATAATGGTGTGTGTACAAATGTACAACTACTTGTCTTAATCTAAGTTTAAAGTATAAATGCAGCTCTCCATGATAAACAGACAAATAAACAGTTGGTAACAGAGACAGGCAAATACATGCATCCACATAGACACACACACATGAACACACACACAAATACACAAACTGGGGATACAAAGCCACTAGAGACAACAGACAGACGCTTCCAGGCATCGGCTAGTCCCCTAAAGTGCTGCTATTCCTCTTATCCAATGTGTTTTGACTGCAACAACGAGGCTTGAAAACAGAAAATAACACCACATCCCGCCGCGCTAGATAGCTCACAAACAGACAGTAATTACTTGGAGCCCAATGACATCTGGCCAACAAGTCCAACATTGATTCAAATAAATATACCATCCCCAAGGTATGCGGTTGAATAATTGAATAAAGTTTTATATTATAAAGTTGTATAGTGTATTTTCATAAATATATATTTTATTCCACAACCATTGACAAATATGTATTCTATATGTAAATAATTCTTCATAGTATTATTCTTCTGCACACAACATTCGAAGCACATGTCTCTCAGTGCAAAAATGCATGAAATGCCGAGGGCTTAGGTCGTCTTAACTGCTATTAGTGGAGTATTATAAAACGTGTGTGTGTGTGTGTGGGTAGGCAAGGCCTGGGGACTGGAGCAAAATGTGAGCTGTTCGGGTGGGGTTAATGAGCTATTCTGTGACCTCTGTCACCCCACAGCACAGCCTAGGGGAGACAAACATGAAGATAGGGTGACAAACAGCCCGTGGTTGCAGTTTGGCTCTAGACCTCTTAGCTGAATCAGAAGGTACACTACAGCAGGAGAAAACCTCTTTAGAAAAGATTCTTAATCAATCAAGAACTTCCACACAAAGTATGCTGGTGCCCTCTAGAGAAAGAACAAAATGGACGTTGGACCTAAGGGTTGTTTTTATATTACAAAAGATGGATTTGTCAAAGAGTACTTACTACTAAAATAAGTAACTGCATGAGTGTTTATTTTTTTACGCAAATGATTAGTCAACAGTAAGATAGTTTCTGCTTTGAGTTTTTCTGAAAAAGGGGAGCGAAAGAGAGAAAAAAAAGGTTTTGTATGGCATGAGTTTAGATACATACTTTAAACAGTGACCATACTGCCACCTTGTGTATGTTTAGGAAACTGTATTGGACAGAATAAACAACCAAATCCAATTGATTTCTAATTCTTTGTATGGTGAGCAGTTTGGTATTTTAATTATTTTTGAACACTATGTGTATGTGGCCAACAACGTTTATTATTACACTCCATTCTTAAATCTCAAGTAAATTTAGACACAAACTTTGCAACAATTGTGTAATTTTAATAGAAATCTTTATTCTTTAAACCAGACAACCAGATGCCAGACATTTGTGTGTGTATATATATATATATAAAGAAAAAAAGTGAAACAAAATGGAATATGGTTTAGACTGTGTGGATTTAGTGGTCTCATACACAATACAATTTATTTTATTCGCCAAAAAGTGCAAATCCTCCCAAATCACCTACAGCTCCCACAGCTTTCAACATACTAACTGGCTGCTACATGTAGGAAAGACATTTGTGGAGAGAGAGGGGTCGTTTCATGTCCAAGCTTGAGAAGCAGGACATATTCTGCTGTCCCAGTACACTAGACAAAGTTTTACCATGTTTTAAATCATTACCGTAATAATCACAGTAACAAATCAATACATTATAAATAGTAAACTACTTCTTTATCTCCCAAGTTAAATCATTCATTTAACTATTGATATACAGTATATGGTTATCTTAATTGTTCTCTCCATTCTATGGGACAGATGACCAGGTCAATACAATTGCATGATGGTCCTTTGGCCGTTTCATATCAGGTCCAGCCATTTACCTTTAACAAAGAACAGGGCGTTATTGCAGACAGACAGATTCTGCAGTAGATACAACACTGCATGTTTAACATTCAGCACAGCTAGCCTTCTCAGAAAGCTTTGCGACTCTTAGATATAGGTTCTGTACAAGAAAGAATCTCTCCCAAAGTGAGATCAAATGACCTCTCTCTTCCAATGATATCTGAGATTGTAAGCCGAGAGCGGATAGGAGACCCGGCCTGTATCCTCCATTGTGTAAGTATGTAATAAACTGCATAAAACGGGTACAATTTTACTAACAGATCGTGTTTATGTCCAGATTAGGTGGTAGATTTGACTGTGTAATCTTTCAAGCTTTTATTATTTAATTTTCATCATATATATTTTTTCATTTAAATAATCTTCTGTAATTATAAAACATCAACAAAAATGACAAAACAATAACAATAGTGATAACCATAAAACACCTGCACACATTTCAGATGGCCTTTTGCAAAGTGCTTTGTTACAATCGCAGAAGCTAAAAGAGGCAGTTAAATAGCCAAACTGGGCATCTCATTTGCTAGATGTGTCTTGTTTGTCTTTCTTACAGGAGTAGGAGGACAGATAGACCGACAGACGACTTTTTCTGTTCCTCTGTATCAAACTGTCCTCCTTTATACGCTCAGATTACCACAGTAGGAACAACTGTAAGAACTAATGGAATGTATCCTAAATTAGTTTTCGGTGATGGCAAAGTGAAATTGTCTCTTCCTCTCGTTCTCATCCTGACTCCGCCCCCCTTGCTCTTTTCTCTGTTCTTTTTAGATCCCCCTGCTGAGGCTGTGATCTCTGATCAAAGGCCAGCCAGCAGCAATAGTGTAGACACTACGGTCTAGAGAGAGGCAGAGAGTAAAGATATCATACACCCTCCTGTGCTTCTCCACTCCATCTTTCAAAGTTTTCAGCCTTGACTAATAGGACTGAATCCCCAGTGCTCCCATTTCCTCCAGCAAACAATACACTGGATCAATATTAGATGGAATAATAGGTGGGTCAGTCATTTCAAATAAAGGAATTGTTCTTGTTTTCATATTTCTGGGAACTGTGATGGTAAATACTGGTTTGAATAAAGAAAGGAAGACAGGAAAGTTGGAGGGTGATAAGACTAAACTATAAACTAAGCAAACACTGAAACACAATGCATAGCAGTGTATTTTCCACCTGAGAAGTATTTACATAGACAGAAAAGACATCAACAACATTCTCTGTTCCCACTTTGTGACATTAATGGTGACCTCCTCTGCATATAAATATTTGACTTTATCATGTTTGACATCGTACAATTTCTATCAATGTAAATAAAACAAAATGAGTACCAAAACGGAACCACAGCTACGTGAATCCCTGCACAAAAGCCCCCACTGTCCCAGAAAACAACTGGGGTCTACATCTTTAAAGCCAATCCTCACGCTCCTGCCTTTGTGAAAACCTTTGTGCCCCCAAAAGAATGAGAAAGGCTCCAAGTGCAAACTGTCCCCACTGGGCAGAGAGTAGCCAACAGACAGCAGCCTGCCTCGCTGGAGGATCCAGGGCTGTGTGTGTGCCTGCCAACACCACGCTGTGCATGGTGCCGTACTGCATATGCCACTCTCAGCTTGCTGTGCATGTCATGAGCCTGATAGAAAATACAACAGTTCAGGTGTGTCGCTAAATGACAGAGCAAAGCAAAAAGATTCCCCTTCTGCCACCACCAAATTCAACTTCGGCATCCAGCCCTGCTTCAATAGTTATCATTGCTATCATAGTTGGTCGTCTTTGTCTATGGCCTTCTCAGATAGTTTCTCCAGAATTGAAACAAAACATTAAGTGTCAGGGTAACCTTGGTCTGGGGCTGAGGCTGTCTTTATCATTACAAATGTATTAAAAGGATATACAATGAACTGTCAATTTCAGCATAAATAAAATGTATTTTTAGTTAAGGTTATTCAGATGATTTTGCTATTAGATTTTCAGATTATTGTTTGGGGGAGTGAAGGGAATATTAATTTAAGTGCTATTCAGCTCAGTCCGGGGCACATTCTGGCCCTGTGAGCCTAAGCCCTAGGCCACAACGGTCCGGTCCCAAAACAACGTCAGTTCTCAGGCAAGGCCACAAAGTTCCACAGAGAACATGTATAAGTCCAAATATACATGGCTGTATGCTGAATTTAAAAAAGTTGAATATTTTTAAAAGATGCGGCAAGTATGTCTATTCGTACTTTATCTACCAACTTAACCTAGGAACAATGTTTAACAAAGACAGAATCAAATTATCCCATTGACCATGTATTCTATTCATACTAATGTTGAGTGTCTGGTCTGACACATGAATACAGCTTAGCTGTCAGATAAGGACTATCACAAGGTTTGGAACGGTTTCGGTGAAGCCTTGCTACATTCCAAAGGTACTGCAAGGTACGGCAGCTGAGGTCTTGATGCTTATTAATCGGACGAGCATTAATCAGATTTGCAGATGTCACACTGTTCTGGTTACATCCATAATCATATCTTAATAGCATTCAGATGTGATGTAATAACGTTCCATTTATCCAGCAAAAGACTGGTAGCTTAAAATGTGCAATGACTCAAATGCAAACCATATTACTGTTTTGGTAGTTGTAGTTGTGGTACACTGAATATGTATTAGTCTACGTATTACCCTACTAATACATGATCATTTCTGTTAAAGGGTTGGATGGACTCTTTATGGGATTGCTGAGTATAAAACACAATGCTCAGTGCTCATGGAAACTTGCAGGCCGTTGTGAGGTCTCCTGCCCTTCTTCCATAAGCCGGACAAGGACATTTAACAATAGTGCAAACTCGTGCTGTCTCAGCTAAAGCACCACTTCCAGTGCTATCAGGCTTTATATCCAGAACCCCACCCAAACACCCACACCTTAGTTACCCTACCCTCCTGGAACCCAAAGCCCAAAACCATGATCCCAGCCCACATAAACGTACAGACGCACAGCCAAGTCATTTCATTAAAAAGAAAGAAATAAGAAAGTGGGGGAAAAGCTGTTGCGCAACAATTCTTTGGGAGAATTAAAATAAAAATAAAAACACACACACACACACACACACACAAAGAATAAAGAGAGCTATTACATATTTAAACCTCTGATTCCACAAAGAGAAACAAAGTGAGAGAAGGTGAAATCAATTAAGTGTACATTTCCTTAAAAGTTTTACATGGAGGAGGACACCAGTGTGGGGCATGTCAAAGTCCCAGTCTTCCCATCAAGAACTTTGGTCAACCAATCAGTTAAGACTTAGGGCAACCAAAGTAAGGTCCAGAAGACCTATGGTTTAAATGAGGTCTCTTGAAATCCTAAAGAAAAGCCCTTCTAGACTAACTAGCACCTAGGTAATGATGAACAATGGTTCATTATGCAAATATACATGCAGATAGACACAATCTAAACAAGTGTCTCCAGAAAAGCCTTGATATTTGTATGTTCAGTGGTGCTGTTATCATTGTGGTATTGTCCCTGAAAATATGTTTTGGATGGAGCCAGTGAACAGATAGACGTAAAATGTGTGTTCTTTTCTTGAGACCCTCTTGGAGGGCCAACCAGTGATGCACGTGTGTACACAAATCCACGGTGCCCTCTCTCCCCGGGACATATCCAACCCTTCTCTGCATTAAGACAGACATCTCACCAGATTATTCTTAAACTAACTAGCTTCAAGTGCAATCAGTTACATGGGATGATTTTTATATTAAAAGACAAATTGAAAACACTCAACATGTTGGTTTCTGAGCCCACTATTCTTCTCTTTCAGAGATCTGAGCCGATGTTAAGATATATATATATATATATATATATATATATTTTTTTTTATTATTTTTTTTTTTTTGGCAACTTGTCATCAAAACCTGAACAGCACCAACAAAGGAGCTCTTCTCCACCCAGGAGATGGAATCACTTTGCAACTGGTTTGCTTTAAAGTACCCGTTTCGTTGACAAAAGTGCCCCTCTCAAAAAACAAAGTGCATCCAGAACCTGCTTGAGTCCATTTAAGGTGCAAAGGACTGAGATAGTGGAGGCATCTCAGAGTCACCAGCATACTCTGTCATGCACTAGCATCACATTTGGAATGCGACAGCGCCACCTGGATAAATGAAGACAAACAAACCCCGGATACGTGGAATCTGTGACAGCCCAGCCAACTGTGCCAGGTCTGACGCCCCCTCCCCCTCCAAGCAGATGCGTGGACCCTGTGAGTACATGTTAGAAAGTACATTGGCTGGCAGCTCAGGGTGCGTGTTTGAACAGGCTGAGGCTGACTCACACAGCGATGTGGCCAGAGGAACCCTGGCTACCCTCCCCACTCACGCACGCACGCACGCACACACCCACACGCACGCACACACAACACATAACAATATCCCCTCGAGGCTGGTTTGGGGCATTAGACGACAACAGCGGGAGAGGAAGGGAAAGAGAAGGTCTGATTTGATCCCCCTCCCCGCCTGGAAACGTGGCTGTGCAGGGGGAGATGGTTGTTTTGGAATGCAACAGACACCAGAGTCCCCTCCCTCCCCCGTAGCATCGCCCCTCCCCCACCAGTTTGCTGCAGCTGTGCTCTTCTTTGGCCTCACAACTCGGACAGGTATTTATTGCTCTCTTCATCATACAGGTTGCAAAAAGAACGGAATAAGCACAATACAGTCTCTCCCCTACACCCGACAAGCTCTCGCTCGGTTGGGATATCTTAAGTAAAGCTGTGCAAACATAGAAAAGGTGCTCATCTCTCCTCCCCGCTCCAATTCAGATTCCCTGCCATGCCTTTAACCGGCCGTTGGTTAAAACGCTACCCGTGCCTCGTCCCACATGGACAGATCCCTTAGGAAAACAAAGAAAAAAAGAAGAATGAAACTTAAACCTGCACATTGCTAATGCACATTCATTCGACCCCATCAACCTTTGGGCGGGTAACTGTACATGTAAAAATGTTATGTTTAGGGTGTATCAATTGGTATCGCTTCCTAGCTAACATTCATACACTTTGTTGCATTCACCGACGAGTTTCACTCTGTGAGAAATATGACATCAAGCCTAAGAGAAATTAACCTAATCTAAGTATAAGAATACCTCAGAATTAAAGAATTATTCTGAGCGCTTACCACCTGGACTACCTTTTGTCTGTATGTCTGATCTACCAATGGGCACTAACCAAAATCTCTATTCATCTGGCCATTATTACTTTCTGGAATGTGAACACAAATGTATGGGATAATTGAAATATATCCCAACATCACCTAAACCATCAAACTAAGCAAATAGATAGAGATAGACACACCTGTCTCATACTACGTTGATGTAATTATCCTTGTAAATTGGCCTGAGCATAAGTATGAATGGATAAAATAGAAAGCCCAGGTGAAAAACATCAGGAATGATCCTTTAAGATGGGACTGATATCATATTACCACCCGCAATATATACATGTGTACATTAATAAAGTGTCAAGTACCCAAAGCAGTCAACTCAAAATAGAACAAACAAAATACACAAAATTAAGACAAATCGAAAATAAAAATACAAATGCTAAAATTGCAGGGATGTGTTGGATAAGAGGCAATGTAGTCATGCCAACAGTTACATTGACGATGGTAGTGCTTTAAAAACACACCCTCTTCACCTCACCTTCCATAGCCTTGCAATTGAAGAGCCCCCATACATGTGGATTCGACTCATCGTTACCTTTCCTCAAAAAGACAAACCATTAATTCTTTAAATTATTTTATAGAGTAAGCAACACTTCAATCAAGTCCCCTTCAGATTCTTTCTGGAGCATTCAGATAGAGGAAAAATGGTTGCATCAAAATCGTGGTGAGTCTTGCATATAGCATAGTGTGGCAATGTTGTTTCTATGGTAACTGTACATTTCAGATCTGCAAAAGAATTGAAAAAGGGTTGATTTCGCTAGGTGGATTTGTCCTCGGTTCACCCGCGTACAGCAGTCAGAAGCTGCTTGACAGACACCTTGCTTAAAGCTTGAAGGCTGTGAGGACAAAACCAATACAAATCTAAATCAACTGCATAGTTGCTCAGAGCTTCTCTGAACAGTTGGACATTTTGCCTAAGCACATATGCCAATGTACAAAATCCCTAAGATTAGAAATAAAGAAATGACCCAGAAAGGTTGACGTCATGGGTGTGATTTGAAGCGTTCTTTGCTCTTTAACAGATAAACGGACTCAAGTGCTTTTGTGTCTACTGTCTTCTAAAGTAAAGGGAGAAAATAAACAGAGATTAGATTTTTGTGACACCCTGATTTGGTTTATAGAGGAACAGTTTTTTGTTTTTTTTTAGTTTGCCTTTGTTATGTACTCCTCTGTTCGGTAGACTATGGCGTCCAGCAGAGTCCTCTGTGTCCCTGAAGTCTCAGGGACCCACGTCCCCTCCCCCCCTCCCCTGCAGCGGAGGACTGTGTGCTTGGGGCCCTGCGACGGCCTCCAGCTCCGCTGCCAAGCTTGTCTCCGAGCGCCGTCGGCCCCTGATGCTGCGGGGCCCCGCCCCGGCCGCCCCCGCCCCCAGCAGAGCCAGCGGGGACTCCAGCCCTGCGACGGACTCCCGCAACCGGGGCTTGCGGCCCCGCCGGGAGGGTATGCCGTTGCAGCCGTCCTTCTTGAGGTGGCGGTGCAGGTGGTCGGAGCGCACAAATGTCTTGAAGCAGCTGGAGCACTGGTAGGGCCGCAAGCCCGTGTGGACGCGCATGTGGTTCTTCAGGTCGTAGTTGTGGGCGAAGGCGGCTCCGCACTGCGTGCACAGGTAAGGCTTCTCGCCCGTATGCTTGCGCATGTGAACTTTGAGCTTGTCCTGCCTGGGAGGGGAGCAAAGCAAACAGAATCAAATCAACATGCATACAAAGGAAGTTCAAACACACGAGCACACCCGCTGCAGCGCCGCTGCTAGAGAGCAGTAGTTCTCCAAATGGAAGGGATGGGGGGGGGGCGCAAATTATGATCTACAGTAGTGTTTGACATTAGTGTACTGTAAAAAAATATATTACTTTAGATAATCTTGATAAGATACATAGTTTTGTCCGTGTTTATGGTTGAATACATTTACAGCTGTATGCAAGTGAAAGTGTCAAAAACAAGAGGAAAACTGATAAATGCTCGTCAAATTAAAACTCTAATGTGACAACAGCACACTTTATTTGTTAAAATCTCATATTAAACACTGTGCTCCTCCCGCCATTATGTGGATCCCTTCCAGCAAGCATGTTTAATGATGACAGGGGTCAACTGAGGAGAAGCCATAAACTTTACATCTTTATCTACGCAATTTCTCATAACGCCACAGCCACAGTTGACAAGAAAGCTCAACGTTCACTGTGCTGTTGGCCCCACGGCTGTTTTAGCTTGATGTTAACTATTAAGACGATAAACAGAAAATGTTTATTAACAAAACACGTATGCATATTTGTTTAAATACCCATAACTATCAGCACCTAATGTAGGGGAATGTGTAATCAAATAAGCGCTAAACCATCGCAGATGATAACTATTCCAAACAGCAGAAATACGATATTCACTGAAAGCAATTTATCTACTTCTAGACGGTTCACCACCCACTCTTTATCAAACCACCCTTGTCTGTCCTTCATCCCTCTTCTAGCTCTTGATATCTCGCTATGCTAGATCTTAAGTCCTCCCAGGGCACAACATACTAAACATACAGGTAAGACGCACACACACACACGCAACCACCAATGGATGATCGGTCATTTAAGCAAACTAATTTCAGACAAAAGCCTATATACTGTGGTGCTGTGCAAACTAAAATAAAAAAAAATCCAAACAAATGAATGTAAATCCAATAGAAGGTGAACGACAACGTGCATACGACGTAAGGAAAGAAGGCACAAATACACACCCACATGCACAGGCCAGAGCCTCGGAACAAAGTGGCACACTGACAGGGTGAATTATTTAAAAGACGGGAGTGATTTATTACAGCGCAAGGCACACTCTTAACCCTGATCAAAAAGGATTAAGATTACAATACCCCCCTTCCCACTGCTGGACACATTTAGCTAGAAAGTCGTCCTTGACTGGCCGGCTGGCTAATGCAAAGGTCCAGGTATTTCTAGCTTACTGCATCTATTTCCAACGCATGTCTACTGATTAATTCATTAAGTGAATTGCTTCAAGGAAGAGCCAGCAGCCTTAAATACGGGGAAAGAGTGTGCACTCCGAGCCCCTCTCTCTGGCCTGGCCATATTTCAGATGAGCAGCACATGGCAGATTTCTTTACAGAGGTAAGGGAGTGATTGAGGGAACAGTTCAATCAATAATCAGCACAACACAGAGATCACGAGTTCAAATGACTGCATTGGCACCGATAGGGCACCACTCCGGGACTGTAATCCCACTCTTTTTGTATTTTACAACCTTCCTCCACTAGATAAGACTCATTTAGAATTCCAGGACTTTGTTATGGAGGCTGTCACAATAAAACTGATCTTTATGACCACCTGCCTCCCCATCCACCCTGCCCATTTTGATAAGCAGCGAGCTAATAGAGCAGGAGAGAAAAAGAGCCACATATTACGCAACTCCGCTGGTTATTGGTGGATATTTAATCAAACGATGAAGCGATTATTTATTTATTTGCAAATTGTGCTGCTGCATTAATTCTAAGCTAACGTGGTTAGCGTTAATGCCACCGGCGTTGGCTCTGCCGTGACTCCAATCGCTGGCGGTCAGAGAATGGGTGGTCACCCCCCCACACACACACACACACACGCTTACCTGGTGAAGCGCACTTTGCAGATGGCGCATTCATATGGTTTCTCTCCCGTGTGTGTTCGGATGTGGCGCGGTAGCTTGCCTGCCCCTTGGATAACCTTGGAGCATATGGGGCACTTCTGGAAGGCCTTAGAGCGCATCTTCCTCTCTCCTCCGACCCCTCCTCCTCCGCCATTTCCACCACCTCCGCTCCGCTCCCCACCACCACCGCCACTGCCGGCCCCCCTCTCCTGGCGCGCCTCGCCCCGTGACGACCAGTGGGGCAACAGTCCCCGGTCGGCGGCGGCGGCGTCCTCGTGCTGCGTGGCGCTGTTAAAGTAATTCAAGTAAAACTCCATGTCGGGGTCGTCCCCCTCCGCCTGCTCCTCGCCCGCCGCTGCTCGCTCCTTCTGCCGCTCGATGGAGTCCATCATGCGCTGCAGCAGGGCGCTGGCCGAGCCACGATCCGCCTCGCCCCTCTCCTCCTCCTCCTCTTCCTCCTCCTCCTCCTGGGGCTGGGCGGGGGCGGGGGGGTACAGGTGGCCGTTGTGAGACGTGAGATAGTACGCCGCATTCGAGCCCAGCGCTTTTCTCTGACGCAAGTCTCTGAGGAGGCTCCGCGCTCCCTCCATCTCCTCCTCCTCCTCGTCGTCCTCCTCCTCTTCCTCCTCATCCTCCTCCTCGTCCTCCGGCTCCCGCCCGGGGCGCTGGGCTAGGGCCAGGGGGGAGTAGTGCTCGCCGGGACCCCCGGGCGCCCCGTTGCTGTGGTTAAAGTGCAGCTGTGCGGGCAGGTCCCTGAGCTCTGGCGTGCTGCAGCTGCTGCTCCAGTGCGCCCCCCTCTGGAAATACTCCAGGTACTCGCGGGCCCGCAGCCGATTCCCCTGCTCCCCGCCTCTCCGGGCCTTGTCTTCCTCCTCACCCTCGTCTTCATCTCGTCGCTCACTGCCCGTCTGCAGAGGGTGAAAAAAGAGAGAGAGAGAGAGAGAGAGAGAGAGAGAGAGAGAGAGAGAGAGACATGCAGTAGTTAAAGGTGGTACTCTCACACAGCTTTGTGTAGCTTACAAGGCTATACCGATTCTGTCGCTATGGAAAACACACTGTTTCACATTTAACAGGCTACTAAATAAGATTAAGTAAAATTTACTTTTAATTTATTAAAATTTATTTTGGAATGGAAATGTAAATATTAAACAGTAAAATTAATGCAATTCTGCTTATTATCATATTTTAGATAAGTATAATTTAATAATTTAAATATTAAAAACAGAAATTTGCATATAGTTATTTCGTCTTCTATAATAACTTTCTGATAAATGTTGGAACAGTGATATTCAGTCAATTTATCAAATTTCCTTTTGTAATGTTTTTTACTCCTAGAGTTGTGTTGTGTGCATACCGTTATATACAGACATAAACAATGCTGATATGAAGCTATTTAAATCACCAGATCTAAAAGAAAAATCTAAACAACATGCAGGATGTATACATATATTCTATGTATATCTAGAATATATGTTGTTGTAATACATGTGCAAACGTTAGACCGGGGAGCCTTTTTACGGCTACCGTCTGCTACTGTAAAGAAAAGATGAGAGATGTGTGCTAAAAGGCGCAGCACTACCGCACAACCAATCTATTTGACGTGCTTTGCATCATGCGAATGTTGCAGCGTAGCTGCGATATGCTGCTGCCTGTGTGAAAGAGCCTCCTGTCCCTATTGGCGTGGCGTGAGTAAGTGCCGAAAGCAACCCGGGGCTGTGGGCGTGTGTCTGACACCGAGTACGGGAGGAACACCAATACGGGCCTATGATGTCAGCTCCACTATGCTGAGTATTTGATCGAGGGCAGAGTATGAAGATAGGAAGCTTCCTTCCCAGGGAATTGGATTTCTATTTAGACTAGCCAGCCTAACAGCTATTTGTCTTCTCGCCCCAACCAAGCTTGCTTTACACTGATCCTCGTATTCTCTCCCACTGAGTCATCAGGCTGGGCCGAACAAGCGTCTCGGTGTTACACGTATCTAGTGCGGGGCTCGTACCGGCGGCGAGAGCACTTTGGTGTCCAGCAGGTGCGTGCAGACATCCTGCACGGGCGGGATCTCCAGCAGCTGCGCGGCGGCCAGGACGTCAGCCACGCTGCTGTGGCTGACGGTGAGGGTGGCGGTGTAGGCGAAGTCCAGCAGAGCGCCCAGCGCGTCCGCCGCCACGAAGTCGATGGAGTAGATGTTCTGCTGGTCGGCGGCGGCCCCCGACGTGAACAGCTTGTGGAAGTAGCTGCTGCAGGAGGCCAGGACCGAGCGGTGAGCCGGGTACTCGCGGTCGTGGGCCACCAGCAGCACGTCACACAGCAGGCCGCTGAGCCGCTGCTTGTTCAGGCTGCCCAGGATGTCGGCGCTGTGCTCGGGGAAGGGGATGCCCAGGGGGCCCTCCTCAGCCTCGCCGGCACCTCCCCGGCCCCCGCCTCCTCCTCCGCCGCCTCCGCTCCCCGCGGCCTCCCGGAGCCGCCTGCCACCCCTCCCGCCGGCTCCCGACGACATCTTCCACCAGCCCGCCGCAGAGCCGCCCAGCACAGCCGCCGCCCGCTTGTCCGTCCTGCCGTCTGTCCGTCTGCCTGTCTGAGAGCGGAAGGCAGGAAAGAAGAGAAGTGCGCAGATCAGTTCACAGTTCATGACATTCTTTATGTGGACAAAGTGGGAGTGGAATATTGATTCATCGATTCACCGCAGGCAGAAATATACATGAGGCCCCTTCAGTGAACAACTGCACACACAGAAACATACACACACAGGAAGGGTGCCTGAGAACATCAGCAAACTGTTAGGGGCCAGTGCACAGCTCATGACGCTGTACTGTATGCTCTTGACCTGATTTCAGGTCAACTGATTTCCAGCACTAGTCTACCATGAGTCATTCAATAAAGACAACATCGCTGACTCGCAGGATCAGGGCAGGATCAGGGCAGATACGTTTGGAACTGTGTTTGTATGCCAACTATAACCTAGATATCCAAGAGATAGAGCTGGTGATGATTTTAAGAGCATCATTCTCTCAGCAGCAGTCTTTATCTTCACTCTCCTTTGAAAAATAAATTGCATAAGGGACCGCATGTAGGCAAAGGCCTCTAAACTTTCATGGGGGAAACAGCAGTCTGTTTCCAAACACCTATTTCCTCTTCGCCGGACCCAAGAGCCTATTCAGAAATCTCAAGTACCTGGACAGGAGCCATATTGTAACACCAGCGTACCGTACGCCGTCACTGCTGCTCATTGATTCTACTGCAAAACTCTTGGCACAACCACTGTGTTCACAGACAAAACAGAAAACAGCGAGTGTATTTATTAAGTTGACTCTCAATGGATTGTCACTCAAAACTACATGATGTACACAAACAAACACACACACGCACACTGAAATCACCTAAACTGTACGTGTAAAGGTATGTGCATATGTACGAGTGCACGCATGCAAGAACAAGAGGTCACAAAGGACAAAGACATACACAGTGAGAGAGAGAAAGAGGATGGGAGGGGATCAGAGTGCATTATGGGAGCTTGTGCACTCAGTGTCAGTAGTGAGCCAGAGGGAGGTGTGTGTGTGTGTGGGGGGGCCTTCTAGATAGAGCAGACCCTGTGGAAAAAACCCACAGGAGGAGAGGAAGAGGGCACGTATTAAAAAGGGAAGGGAGGTTGTCAATCCGGTCTGAGCTGGTTACCCCTCCCTGCACTGTGTGCCAAGGTTCAGGGAGGGCTGTCCCCTCGCTCATTCACGTGTGTGTGGGTGTGTGTGTGGGGGGGGATTAACAGCCATAGAACAGAGCTGGCATGGGGGCGTGGGGGTTGTCACTTGTCAGAAGGACAGACCATCCTCAGTTTGGTTCTTTTATGCGCACACACACACACACACACACACACACACACACGCGCATGCACAAAACCCACGTACCTCCTCAACATCAATAGAGACCCATCCCTTGCTACTGTATATCACCTTCCCAAACACAGGCGTAAGTGCAGCTGTGCACGAACACACACACACACACACACACACACACACACACGCACACAGTCAGCTAACACCACCCCTCTCCATCTGCCAGGGAGACCCAGCGGGGGGTGGGGCTCTGCTCGGGGGGATTACTCTCTATAAGAACAACACACATTCAAATGACATTCCTTCAGAGCGGGCCTATGGTGCTGTACAGTACGCCTCACCACTGGACCTGCCTAACCTGGTGGCTCCTCCTCCAGCCTCCCGGGTTGCCTTCACCTCTGCTCTACCCCAAAGGCCCCTCCCACACACACACAAACACGCACTTGCTTGTCAAGGAAATGCCTCTCCTTCTCCACACCTAGAGATGTGATAACACTGCCAGCTAAACCCGCAGACCGGGGCTAGGCAAGGCTCTAGTCTCTCTCTACAGCCTAGCCCATCTAAGGCATTGTTAAAGTGCATTTTGACTCCAGTTTGACGACAAACGGATCACTCTGCCGCCAAGCCTGGGGTTAAATCAGCCCTCAGCATCCAATCTAACTTCAACCGCTAAATGTTAATAAAACACATATCAGCATGCTTGTCCTATTCACACGCAGTATTAGGCTATGACCTATTACAGGAGACTATAGGCTGTATCTAATCAGTATGTCAGGCTCACTGTGTCCTAGTCTTGCCTCTCGTATTCTCTTCTGATAGGCAGCTGACCCCAGTGCCTCCGCAATGTCCTTCCATTGCCTCTCGCAGCATCTCCAATGGAAACATGACATGATGGGGCTAGTGTTCTTGTCCTCCCTCCATCTTATTTGAATATGCTGGGCAAGGGGCAAGGGAGGGATCAAGAGGGTGGGGTGAGGGCAAGCACACGCCACTCACACCGGCCACAGGTATTTATAGAGCCGTCTGTGTGTGTGTTTGTGTGCGCCCATGCAGCTAAACTGCTTTACTCTCTGTGTGCAGACTGTGGATGAGGACACGCACACACGCACACGCACGCACACACACACGTTTCCCCAGAAGATACACTTATGACCCCGGGTCATGGCTTTAAGGGGTCGAGCTAAGCGGTGAGGAGATAAGACAGACAGCCACGTTCATGTATATGTACAACATAGGCCAATACTGCAGGTTGGCAAACTGGCCTGGGACCCCCTAGAGGTTACAAGAAGGTTCTGGAATAATTTATTGTTTTTTAAATAATTGTTTTAATTACAGTATTACTTAAAAGATTGCATTGTCATTTTAAATACAATACAATTAAAATACAATTCATACAAAAATAAAAACAATATTTTCAATGCTGTTTGCCCTGGGGCTATGTTTTATTACTAAAATAGGTGGTTTATTGCTAGCATGGTCATGTTGGGGGTCAGCACAGCCAAATACAATGATAACAAGCTAAGAGCCTCCCCAACACGTGCAAGGCCTTCCGTCCTTGAATAAACCCTGAAGAGCCGCGAGGGAAGAGGAAACGCGCCGCAAACTAACCTGATCCTGACACCTCCTCACAGCTCCAAACATTCCTTATCACTAATTCATGTGTGTGAGTGAGAAGGCCCGAGGCACGCTCCCTGCCTACAGCAGAGCAGCGGCCGTCTGCAGGCCTGCCGCCCCACTTCCAGGGACGGCCCTCTTCTCTGTACGCAGGTCGCTTGCACGCTGCTGGCCTGATTTGCAAGTCAAAAATAAATTAAAAAATAAACACGTGGTCCGGAAGTACATTTATCTAATATTCTAATTACTTTTATCAAACCATAGTAATTAATTTCACTGCTAAAATGTCTGCAGTGCAGTAGTGATTATTGTCATGCTTGATAATGGAAAATTGCCTTATCAATATAAATGTATTTAACAATTATTGCTACCCACAATAAATATCAGGATCACACTTCAAGGATACTGGTACACCATCACACAACATGCACAGCACCAAAGCATGAGTGTTTAAAGTAAAGCGCATATTAGACAAAGACAATGTAGGCTATAGAAGGACTAAAGAACTTGAATCAATGAATCCATCAATTTTCCTCTTGATACAAGCTCATATAGCGGTCATTGCTGAAAACACTTATAAAACCCCAGATAAAAGTCAAAGGAAACTGTGTCAATTGTTTTTGTGAAGACGTTTCTGTGAGAACTATTAAACCATCTGGTTTAGTTACATTGCTGAGCAGGGCAAAGCTACCTGAGAACAAAGAAAGTAAAACACTTACAAAGCAACAACTTGAGAGCATTATTGTTATAATTGATATTTGGCTTGTGGCCTACTTCTGCATTCTCAGGTGTGTTCTGTGCATACTATACGTATGGGACTGTATGTAGGGCACATATGGCTGTATGTAGTATGATCCTGTCTTATACTGTTTTTTTGAAGGATGTTGTTTTGCATTTCCTCCTTTTTGCATATCTTTGTGCAACATTAAAAGCAAACAATGGCAATCCGTCAACTTGCTAAGGGAATGTTAGAAATGTCATAGGGAAATGTCATGAAATACTACTGCATGCTTGTTATGTCTTGTTACATAGACCAGGCTGCTAGTCTATGCCAGCGGGCCAGCTCGCCTTGTGTTGCTGCAAAGAAAGGGAATCACGCAGGGGTCAAGAAGGTTCAAGGTCACTGCCAGAGGAAATTGCAAGATAATCAGAAATTCCATGAAAGGGGGTTTCAAGGAAAGGGGTGTGTTGAGGGCTTTGGTGACATGACTCATTGCTGGCAATGCTGGTAGGAAACGTGATTGGTCATATTGGAAGAGAAGCAGGAAGAGGGTAAAGAGGGCAAGTGACTGATAAAACTGACGTTGCAAGGCTGGGGTTGCTTCAGTAGAAACTAACCAGGAAGCCCTGACAAAATGCAGACATAGTAATAGGTGTGAGGTACAATGCGTAGGAATCCATTTCTGATGTCAATGATAAACTAACTGAGATAAAAGGTTTAGCGTGAGGAAGTTTACAGGGGATGTTATGCTGTTATTACAAAGGTCTACGGAATAAGGGCTACGTGACCGTTACACTGTCAATAAGAAAAATGTTTTTACTAAAACGTAACTAGCTACTATATAACTAGCATTTAGCCAACACATAAAGCGCTTCACATTTTTCTTGCTGATGCTATGTTCACTTGTAAGAGAGCTATGAGTGTTACGTAGGATTATTAGACTGACGTGGGTTTAAGATGAGAGCAATAACACGTTGTCAAACTAAGGACTGTATTTAATGCATAGCCTACTGTTTTTCATGACTAACAGAAGATGACTGCAAAGGTCTAGTAACATTACAAGTAGAGGGCTCCACCTTTGTGAAAGCAAAAACCCTAACCAGAACCACAGGGAAATATGCTAAATTAAATAAGTAACCGGGTAGAATCCTAATCGCCAGCTTCCTTCCAGCTAAAGTGATACGTCCTTGACAGCTGTCAGTGTAACGCAATCACAACACCTGGCGTCATAACCAGCTCTACTCCCAGGCAGAGCCCAGGCCGGTCAGCTGAAGGCAGGGCACTCTTGTGTGTGCAGTACAGATCTATGAGGAGACAGGACTTCCTGTGGCAGGCATGTAACAGAACCCGCTCTGTTATCAGATGACCGGCTCTCTCCCCATGTCGCTCTATCAGTCCCCGTTTTCCCTGACCCACCCTCTCTCATCCATCCTCCTCGCCTCTACCTCCCTCCATCTCCTCCTCACATGCTGCACAGCGCATCACCCACTTCCCCTTTACACTGGTGGGTAGGCCCGGCATAGCTCCGCCCACCATCCACAGCACAGCCCTCATGTTCTCCAGCACTCGTTTCCTTTGCTTGCTCATCTCCAGTGCATCAATCAGCTCACAGCTCACACAGAGCAACATGTCAGCTCAGTTGGCTCATAATCAATGGAGACACACAAGATATTACTGATACAGTAAACACTAATTGCTTAATGTCGACAACAAGCTTCACATATGCTTTCAAATGTACAAGGAAAACAATGAGAAAAACTGGTGTGGAAAGTACGCCACCGTCACCCAATCTGAGAAACTAAACAAAGGTACAAGTGTTAGAAAGTCACGTCTAGTAACCCCCACCCCCAGACAGACAAGCATGTCACTCCCCTGACCCTGTGGAGCCCAGCCTTTCCCTTCTCTGTATAATTTGATCAGGTTGTGTTGGCCTCTCCATAACAAATGTCCCAGAACAAAACAGAACAGGCCCCTTCACTCCCCCAACTCCAGCACAACAGAAAAGACAGAGAAGGGTCTGTCTGCATTTCTGTCTGTCTGCCTGTCTGTCTGTCTGTCTGGCCAGAGTGAGAATATTGGTATAGCAACCAGCTGACCATGAAATAAATCAAGTTGGATTCTCTCATTAAAAGTTTCGGCTGACAGCATGCAGAATAAGTGAAAATGCACCTTTGTGTTAAATGTTAAGGACTTATTTGTGATGCTGAAAGACAAAATTCAGGTTTGATATCGCATTTGTTTTGACCAGAACACACCATCTGAATACATAGGAAGCAACACAACAACATGTATGCTAAATGGGGTATGCTACAAACACCAAAATAAAGCCTACAACAGAGAACAGCATCACGCAACCTGTCTCCTCAATCTGCCTGAACCTGCTATATCAGGCCATAGCAGTGCAGGCACAAGCATACAGGAATATCAAAATGCATCCAGCCTCGCCTCTAAATTGATGGGTGGTGTCTTGGACCTGCCCACAGGCACCGAAGTCCCCTGCAATTCCCCTGAAGTCTATTGTTGGTAACAAACACACATGGTTCCACAGACACACACACACACAGAAGGCGCCCTAGTTTAACCTCTTGCAGGAATTTACTTCAACTAAAAAGTATAGTTTCTTTCTCCTCCTCGGTGGCACTCAGTAAGTGCCATCGAGGCAAGCAGCCGGACATGAGACATGTTCTGTTACATTGAACATATATACAAGCGCTGCCCACCCTTGACTATAGCCTACTACTGCTATGTCTTGAGATACATTCCAAGCACTTTCCCAGCGCCTGGGCGTTTTCCCTCTTCATCTCTGCTAGGCTCTTCTTATGCCCGACTGTGTGCCCACACAGTTAAAAACAGGTTCAGCGAGCGTGGTATGCCAAAAAAAATATGCATCTGTGTATCGAGCAGTCAGTCAGGATTTCTCTGAAGCCTCGTCTGTCTAACCACAAGTGAACACAACAGGCAAGATTAGAATCTGCTTTAACGATACACTGCTGGGGAGGGGGTTGCCAGATCTTTACTATGGTGTGAAGAGCTGAAGAGTACCTCATAAACAAATACTGAGGTGACCAAAGACAAGACTAAACTTTCCACTGCGTCTTTGCTTTTAGTTGTAGCTTGACTAATGAGGTCCATTTTCCAGTAGAGGTGCCACATATTTGTCCCCTCTGCAAAAGTGACAGATTTAACTTTTAAAAAGGACCTCGTTTGCACGACCTACGACAAACTGACTAACCACTACACATCGCCCTAACATCAGCCCGAGCCCCTCTGGTGGTCTATCCCATATGTGCTGCCAGGTCAGATAGTTCATATTGATCTCACATACAATGCTTTTGTCAAACCATTCAGCCCCCACCCACTGAATAACAATATTAAAGGACGTACTTCTTTCAACGTTTATACTCGCCTATTAGCAACAGAGACAGCTCCAGACCACAGCATTAATGCAATAAATATCATACTGGAAAACAATATCAACCATCCTGAGTTTTACTTAGCACTGACCTATTTGCAACCACCATCCACCTTTAACAGCAATTGGGTCAAGAACTCTGAACTCTATTGAACACCTTGTTTCTCTTCCACACACACACACACACACACACACAGACACACACACACACACACACACACACATTAACTCCCCTGTCCTATCTTCTGTTACACTAAAATTACACAATGTGTGGGAGTATATTAAAGCACTTACCAGAGAGGCAGAAATGTTCCCCAGACCCTTTCCGCCTCTCCTGTCTGCCTGCCGGGCTTCTCCCCTGCCTCCGTCTCTGGGCAGGGCGAGAGATTTACCACACAGGAAACTTGCGAGTAGCCCTAGTCATACAGGCAAGCCCTTGCCCGATCCCACACAGGCAGACAGACACCTACCATCAAACCCCCTCCCTCTATTTTCAGCCCACAACTCCGGCTTTGCTTTCCTTTCTCTGATTGGCTTGACAGCTGCTCACTCACCACACCTCCTTGCTGGGATAGGCCAACAGCTGTTCCCCTTTCCTGTATGGCCAAGGGTAAGGCACTGTGGGATATAGAGTCTTTCAATGTATTTGACCTGTTTTGCAGCCCTTGCTACGAACTACGAATCCCATGATTCTCTGCCCTCACCACCCCCACTATCTCCGAGCCTGTTCTAACGTAAGCATTCAGGGCTGAATTATACACTACAGTATGTCACTAGCAGGCTGCCAGGTATTAAAAGTACAGACCAGCCATCAAACAGGGCTGTGCTTCGTATGAAAAACAAAGAGCTCCCAGCCAGCGCTGTCACAGCAATACACGTTAGCACTACATTGTTTCTCTGTGGTCACACTGTGGTCACATTTAACGTGTTTAGACTCCTGACCTAAATTATGACTTATTTGTATTCTGTTAATTTACAAACTACCAGAACAGACTAATAGAACTATGTCAAGCATGCATCTTTACCAATTAAGCCCACGCTGAGCATTTGAAATGACAACATTGTGAAAAGTTATCCAGCGTTTACAGCTATTTGCATTATTTTTGGCTCCTCCTCTCGTTCAATACCCCCCACCCTCTCGAAAAAAAGCCCCCACCCCTCTTCTAAGTGCTTCCACCTGCCTGAAAAGTTAATGTCTTGAACACATCCAATAAACTTTATTTCAGGAATCCTCAGCGATACAAGGCAGTACAGAGGAAGTACTTTGGTACTTTAGAAAAAGGAACCTTGAATAAGCACTATGGCTACGACCCACCTCTCTTCCCCAGCTTACCCCCCCCCCCTCCTCCCTCCACCCCCAACACCACCACCCTACCCTGCTCTCCTTTCTGTCCCCCTCCCTCATTCCTTTCTCTCCTCTCCCCCACTGCCTGCTCCCTTCTGGTCGACAGGCCAGAAGAAACAGCGGGGTGTCGCGGGCGGGGTGGGGGGGGGGGTGCCTTTAGCTTACCTGCGATGGCCGTGGTGGTGCTTGTTGTGGGTTAGCTCAGCCCTCTCCTCTCCTCCTCTCAGAGCTCTCTCTCGCTCCCTCTAACTGACGCACAGCTCAAAGCCCCGTATGCGCTAAGCAAGCAGCAGCAGATCAACTCAATTCCCTTCCTGGTTTCTGGAGGGCAAAGAGGTCCCTCCCTTTCTCTCTCTCTCTCTCTCTCTCTCTCTCTCAGTCACGCTCCCTCCCTCCCTCCCTCTCTCTCTCTCCCTCCCTCTCTCTCTCTCTCTCTGTCTCTCTTAAAGACACAGCATTACCCCGCTGTCTCCTCTTCCTCTTTTCTCTGAGGAGGAAAAAGTAAATCGGCATATTTCTTTGCATTCAAAATGTGGACATTTGTCCGCTCTTATCCACTGGCTGCACAAATAATTAACCCATGTCTTTCTGCTATAAAAATAAAAAAATAAAAATGTCACTAGGTGATAGAGCTTGTCAGTCAAGTGAGTTGTGCATTATTAAATTAACGTGTTAACTATCGTAATTTCTCACCCGCCTTGTCCGTCTTTCTCTGAGTAGAGGCGCACCCACTCATTCTCTCGCCTGAGGTCATGGAGTCCCACCCCAAAAAACAAGCCTTGGCACATTCCTGCACATACAGTAGGGGCTGCCAGCAACCCCCTAACACAGGCCCAGTCCCTGTACATAATGCCTGCCAAGCTCCTACAGGTGAGACACCAGGAAATACATAGCAAAGAAAGACTGTGTGTATCTTGTGCATAATGGGGAAAGATAAGTCCAATTATGCATTAATGTACAGCTTGTGTTACTGTTTAACATAAAGCCACCCACCCATAAACGTACTCAGTCATGACCAAGTCTGGCCACAACTGAATGAGTGCAGTACGTTTATGATTCCGGCATAACCTGTATTGAGCTATCTAAGCCTATCCGAGCACACCTGAAAATGAATATGAATCCACAAATGCATATGACGTTAAGGACTTACCTGTACAAGGTGCTACTCTGTTAGCCAGTTGCCTTGTGCATCCAGTCTGACAGGAAGTTACTATGGTTAACACCACAGAGCAGATCACTATGAAACGTCTCAAGGGGCTGATTAGCTAGGGTTATACCACACTAGGGGGCACTGTCGAGCCCTACTGCAGGTGAATTATTCATAGTAGGCTATATTATATGGTTTAAACTACTGAAAAGTGGGCTACTTTTCAGAACGTTATTAGGCCTACATTTGGTTTGAGCGAATATGAAATAGCCTACAAAGATTAAATAAAATAAAAACAATTGTATTTTCTACACAGAAGCATCCGATCTTACAGTCAAAGTTTTTACACAGGTTCTAAATTGGCCGTTATCAGACCATGGCAGTGTCGCCTTGTGACCAATACATATCCATGCATCCACCCGGACACACCGCCTATCTGTTTGTCATTAGCCTACCGTAGTATGCTGCCAGAGCCTGATGATTTTGAGTATGCCTACGCCTACTAGTACTGCCTTAGTTATGTCTAGACAAAAACGTGCAAACATTGAATTAACTACCGGTACCGTATTAAAAACGTATGCCATGATCCCCAACAGTTGACGTTTGACGTAGGCCTGACTAGGATAGGCTATATGACGCCAAATAAGTCTACCGGTGGGTCAAACAGTTTTCCAAACAGTAACATTTGTTTTTCAATATAATCGTTTTACCAAACGCAGTTTAATAATTTGTGGTAGGCTAAATGTGAATATGTGTACCCGGCCTGCAGATAGCTCTACCGTAGGCCTATGGTACACATCAACTACCGGTCATCTACCGTACTAATAACGTTAATAACGTCCTTGCGGCAGATTTAATCATTTTTGTTTATAGCCTACTTTGCAATAATGAAAATGTTATCTATCGGTTTATTTAGACATTTTACTTAAACTGATTATCACTGACCTTCAAACTTGACCTATCCTTAAGAAACCGGTGCTATTAAAGCCTCGGTCGAATCACAGTCAGGATTTACATTAGTATTTAGTTAAATTAGCCTAGTTTGTGTGCGCCGGGCTCGCAGTAGTTCTGAGTACCGGTACACAACCAGATAAAGTAATGATCTTGTCAAATGAGAATGAGACGGTAGATTCACAAATAGGTTTAATTTTTATTTTAATCTTTGCTTTTTATACATTTATAACCATAGCCAACACATTTTTATATTATAATAAAATGACTCCTCTTCCTTGTCTTTTACATAACCCCCCCCCCCCCCGCCCCAAAAAAAAAAAAGTATAACAAAACAATAATTGTATATTAAGACTGGGAAACCATACTCCTGTACTGTTTTTTTTAGATATATCTATATATATCTATAGATATATATAGATAGATATATAGCGCTTTGTACAAATAAAATTGACACTGCATTCATTTAATTCAAAATGAATGCAAATAATTTTGGGAATAAGAATTCAGCCATAAGCAGAGAATAGTTTTTAGCAAGATGGCAGGCTAGCAGGTTGACACACCACAGCCTTGCCCAAAATGACCTGCTGCTAAAAGCATTTGCTTTAGCCAGATGAAGGTGCTCCATAATGTTATTTGCACTTTAGTTGGACTTAAATCACTGAAATGAAGAAGTCCAATAGCATTTCAACCCAGGCCTAAAAAGCAAGCTCCCCTACCGTGTACCAGGAGAAAGCTTGGCACGCACATTGCATACTCTCACAACAGTACAGTGGGAACATAGCCACATACACTTTGAGGGAATTATTCAAGTACAGAACACAACAAAGCAGGAAAATCGAATAGTTTACTTGATTGAAATGTTGTATGAACCGATTCAGGCATTTAAGGGGGGTGGGGTGGCACCAGCTAGTCACCATCCTAAAACATCATGAAAAAAAAAAAAATCATGCTATATATAATTGTGTTAAGTACATTTTTATAATTTCTTGACATCTTAATTAGATTAGACTACTCCCATCCAAGTGCAGGTTGCAAAAATTAACACAATAATTACCACTAAATGGGTAAATTTAATTTGCCAAAATAATCAGTCATGTTAATATTCCTAGAATTGTACTTATTATATTGCAGTTAATATCAAGATCCCTACTGGGAATATATTTATTATTTACGAAATCTGATCAAAATAACTGCATTTACCTTAAAATAATTTCCCAATTTGCAGGTAAAGAATATGTATTGGCTGTTCACTGTCATCTAAGCAGAAATGCCCAACACATCTCTGGAGGTATTAAAATACAGTCTCACCAGCCAACAACTGTTGCCATAGAAAAGATTAATACAGAATATTCAACAATATAAAAGTGGTGCGCTGATATCATTGCAAATACAACTGACACACTGGCAGCCCCTCTGTGCCTTAGGCCGTCTCTAGCAGCATGGCGAAGTGACGTTGGCATGGTGAAGCTGAAGTCTATGGTAACATTACAGTGACTCACTGGGCCTGCTGCTGGTGTCGAAATAAACCAAGAAGCAAAAAAACTAAACATTTAACCGAAGAGGCAAACAAAAGAGTGTCAATACGTGTGATGACCTGTGTGAATGTGTGGGCGTGAGACCAGGAGGTCTACGTAAGATATGTGGGACTTCTTCCCAGGCTAGCTCAGTCTGTGCCACGTGTGGGAGTGCTGGGCTGGTTGAGGCCCATGGTTTTACACAGCCAGCCAGCAAAGTCCACCTCCTCCACCTCTGAACGCTTAATGAAGGTGTGACTCTGAACAAAATATGAAACAAAGTCCAATTTCAGTGTCAACATTGAGACAAGGAAGACAATATAGAAAACAAATACACACATGAAAGTGAACTAAAAGTGTTACAGTGGCCATGTCCATGATTCTTTTATTAAATAGCACAGTTCAGATACCCACCATTAGCATCTTGAGATCTGCCCTCTCAGCTGGGTTTTTAATAAGACTGCGGGAACAGAGAAAGAACACATTTTTCTCTTCTTCTCTAATATTTGCTAAACTACATTTTTAACTATATAATCGTTATACATTATGCAGTTCTGAAAAGATTACAGCAGTAAATAATGATTAAGATGTGTTACAACTTCAAGTGAGGTTTTCAGTTTGAGGGAGGGAGGGAGATATATATTATCAATTGTCTTGTTTTGAAGCAGCAACATGCGTGTATCTGACTGCTGATACTCACCATTTTGTCACAAATTCCTGGAAGTCAGAGGTGAAGACACCATGTGGCAGTTTAGGAGGAGGCTGTGGCAAAAGAATCACATTACATGACAGATAAATAAAAAACAAAACAGAAAGAAAACAACATATATATATATATTTTTTTTTTATTTTTTTTATTGCATGTCAGAGATGAATATGCATGAGAAAACATGTTTGTGTGTCTCAGAGGGTTAGCTACCCAGGCGTCACTAAAACTGACCTCATTCACAATGTAATCCAGAAGCTCAAATATAGCCATGGCAGGCCGACTGTCCATCCCATGTCCTGTGGTTTTAGTCACACATGAACAAAAATAGATACAAATAAATTAACATAGTTTTACATTGCCATTTCATTTATTACAAACATCTTTATATAACAATGTTTACAATTACAATTTTCCCTCCCTCCTATATTAGAATATAGGAGTCAGGACCACATATCATTAAGCAGCTTTAAAAGAACAGTGTCAGCGGTATTCTGGATGTTGCTTGTACAACGACTCTATTCTATAAGACACAGACATTCCCGCACACCTACCGCTTACAGGCCTGCCTGGTGGTCGGGGCCTCTGCATGTTGGGGTGAGGGTCCCCCTCAGCGCCGTCCAGGACGGGTCGTCCAAAGATGGCCTCCAGCTCTTTGGCGTCAGGAGGGGGGATGGGGTAGCGGCCGATAGCCAGCTCCACCAGAGACAAGCCCATGCTCCACACGTCTGACTGCACAGAGTAGTGAGTGCCCTGCAGTCTCTCCGGCTGTTGACGAGCACAGAAAATACGTCAGAGAGATGAAGGAGAGCCTCCCCCTGCCAGGACACTGGGCAGGAGACGGGGCCGGGGGGAGGGGCCGCTATGGTCGGGGCAGCAAGAGGACAGGAGGGTTGGGCAGGAAGCAGAGAGGAGCCATGTACGCTTCTGGCTGCGGAGGGAAACGCAAGAAAGGCCACTGGGTGTTGGGGCTTATGTTAGGTCCAGGTGGCACTACACTGTATGTGTGGGTGGGTGAGGGAGAGCATGTGAAGGCACAGAGCCACCCAGGTGTCTCAGGGAGAGGAGAATGAAACACAAAGAAGAAAAATAAAAGACAGTTGGCAGTGCCCCACATCTCCAGCAGACCAAACAGAGTGTTCTGGCATGGGCAGTGTGGGGGGGGTGGGGGGTGGGGGGTGGGGGGGGGGGGGGGGTGGGGGGGGCGGTGAGAGAGGAAGATGGGAGAAAAGAGAGAGAGAAGGAAAGCTGAATCCAGGCCAGAAGAGGAAGGAGGGGAAGGGAGATAGGCGGAGAGGGAGGGCTGACTCACCGACATGTAGGAGCGCGTTCCAACGAAGGAGTTGGCCATAGAATCGATGAGCTGGCCGCTCACGCCAAAATCACACAGCTTGATCTCCCCGCGAGAGTTGACCAGGATGTTGGAGGGCTTGACGTCTGTGTGGTGAGGTGGACGAGTGCGTGCGTGTGCACACACATACATATGAGCTCATAGAGAGAATGTACCACAGAGGACAACACCAGATGCCCTGTATGCCATAACGCAGCTCCTCGTCCAAACTAAACCCCCGTCAGCACATCCAGTGACGCCAAGCAAAGCCCGGATGCGCTCTTGCACGTGACTAAATCTCTCTTGCAGCGGACAACCACTGGAATCTTGTTTGCCTCCAGCGAACCTGTGTTGGCATGCAAACCCCCCCTACAGACAATCCTGTTTGTGGCGCCGCTTATGGCGAATGGAGGACTGTCCAGCACTCCAAAGTACCGCTCATGTGCGCGGAAATAATGCACCCAGCAAAATAATGGGGAAGGACTGAGCCCCGCAATATCTCTGGAGTGTGTGTGACCCCCCCCCCTCTCTCTCCCCCCAAGGACAAACGGAGTGACTGAGAAAGAGGAGGCATAAAAGCTGAAGGGGAGACAGGGGGAGGGGTGGGCTGGGTGTGGTGGCAGTGTAATCACAGGCGAGAGGCTGTAATTACTGCCTAGGCCCATAGACCACTGTGCCCTCTGAGACCTGTCACGGTGCAGAGGAGGTGCATTGGAGTGGCTCACACAAGGCAGGTCAGGCAGGGGTGCACACAATGACCAACTGTAGGATGTAAATGCTGTGCCTGCCAGTAATAACTGAACATTGACCTTTTTAATACGTCGCCTTACGAAGTGTAAAGTGTGTAGGATCAGATATTTTGGGAAGGGTATTTGCCATACATGTAAACAAGCATACAATGTTTATTAAAATAACTAAATTCCAAGCGGTTGTACAGCATTTTGTTTGGATTCGAATTGTAAGCACGCGATTGGGTGAAGCTCACACACAACTCCCACTAGAGTCGGTGCGTACGCAAGTGTGGTGCGGGGGGACCCACGGCTGCCCCAATTTGCCATGATTATATGCTACACTTGGAGTGGAGAAATGAAGAAAAAGCGAGTCTCCATTCCTTATGGGCCACACACCCATTTAACTCTTTGAAAATATTGTGTGCGGCTATCTGCATTGAACCAAAACATGCATTATATATTGAACTAGTTCTTAAAGAGCTCTCCAGTCAAGAACTATCTATATCCAAGTAGCAGGCCTGTACTCTTTAGTCACATATCCCATAATACTGGTTAACTAACGCTGTGTAGAGGTACTGGAGGAAGTAGCCATTACATTTTCCCATAAGAAAGTACCACTTCAAATAGAAATGATCCAGATCCAAAACACAGTCATTACTAAATACCCATTTCACACACAGTGGACCAGTTGTTAAAGTAGCTTCCAAGTCAGCCACACAATTTTTGAAAATCCTGATATTTCAATAGTTGCTTAAGCCACAACCCCAATGTATGCAATGTTGCACCCATGCTAAAATGTAATGTATACAGAGATTAAGGTTGCTGGGTCTTGCTTTTGGATAATCTATAATGAACTGATTAACATGTACCATATAAAAACATTAGTAGAATAGGAGAAAAGCTTTACCTCTATGCATGATTTGGTGTTTTTCCCGCAGGTAGGCTAATCCCCTTAGTACCTATAAACAAAAAGAACACAGTATAAGTAAGCTCCAGCCTGTGTGTCAAACTGGTTGAGTCAAGTTCAAAGATGGAGTACATCATCCAATTATTGCAACCCTGTGACAGCTTAAACAACAACTGGACGTTTGTTACACTCAACACTGTAAAAATATATGAAAAAAAATAACCTCTATCATTCTAACAATACAAATTATATAATTACAGTTACTATACTAATTTGAAGTATGTCATTATGATAAAAAATTTAAGTATAATCAGCTTGGTTTCTTTTAATACAATATCTGCTCTCGGCATGACTAAACAAACACATTGAGTAATTTTTTGAATTAAGTAACATGCTCAAAACCATGACTAGACATGAATTCTACCTACTCAGCATTCACTTTAGATAGCAGACAAACAGTCCATTAACGTCCCATAGATTTGACTATTCTAAAATATCATGAAAAGAGAAATTCCCAAAGTAGCTTTAATATTGTTTTTTAAACCATAAACACTTGAAATCCACACCACAAGCAGAAACCACAGAGAAACAGACAAATACAAGTAGCATTGTGGACAATCATTCCGACATTGATTACCATATGGTCAGGCCGATAGACGATGCCATCGTCCTTCGCTAACAGATATCGCGATGTTGAGCATTGATTGTGACCAAAAACTATAGAATAAAATTTAAATAAATTTAAAGTAGCAAAGCAGCGTCCAGACTACAATGGATCCGGAAATTATTCAGAGTTTCACTTTTTCCACATTTTGCTATGTTACAGCCTTATTCCAAAAAAATATTAAAAAAAAAAAGTTTCCTCAATTCTACACACACTACCCCATAATAACAAGGTGAATAAAGCTTGTTTGAATTGAAAATCACATGTACATAAGTATTCACAGCCTTTGCCGTGACACTCAAAATGGAGCTCAGGCACATCCTGTTTCCACTGATCATCCTTGAAATGTTTCTACAACTTGATTGGAGTCCACCTGTAGCAAATTCAGTTGAGTGGACATGATTTATACCTGTCTATATAAGGTACCACAGTTGACAGTGCACGTCAGAGCACAAACCAAGCCATGAAGTCCAAGGAATTGTCTGTAGACCTCAGACAGGATTGTATGGAGGCACAAATTTGGGGAAGGCTACAGAAAAATTTCTGCAGCATTGAAGCACATATGAATGAGCACAGTGGCCTCCATCATCCGTAAATGGAAGCAGTTTGGAACCAGCAGGACTCTTCCTAGAGCTGGCCGCCAGGCCAAACTGAGCGATCGGGAAAGAAGGACTTTTTGTCAGTGACCAAGGACACTATGGTCACTCTGACAGAGCTCCAGCATTGCTTCATGGAGAGAGGAGAAACTTCCAGAAGGACAACCATTTCTGCAGCACTCCACCAATCAGGCCTGTATGGTAGAGTGGCCAGACGGAAGCCACTCCTTAGTAAAAGGCACATGACAGCCCGCCTGGAGTTGTCAAACGGCACCTGAAGGACTCTCAGTCCATGAGAAACAAAGTTATATGGTCTGATGAAAGATTGAACTCTTTGGCCTGAATGCCAAGCATCATGCCTGGAGGAAACCAGACATCGCTCATCACCTGGTCATACCATCCCTGCAGTGAAGCATGGTGGTGACAGCATCATGCTGTGGGGATGTTTTTCAGCAGCAGGAAATAGGAGACTAGTCAGGATCTAGGGAAAGATTAATGCAGCAATGTAGATACATCCTTGATCAAAAGCTGCTCCAGAGCACTCTGGACCTCAGACTGGAGAGCATGTTCTTCCAACAGGACAACAACCCTAAGCACACAGCCAAGATAACAAAGGAGTGGGTTTGGGACAACTCTGAATGTCCGTGAGTGGCCCAGCCAGAGCCCAGACTTGAACCCAATTGAACATCTCTGGAGAGATCTGAAAATGGCTGTCCACAGATGCTCCCCATCCAACCTGATGGAGCTTGAGAGGTCCTGCAAAGAATAATGGGAGAAACTGCCCAAAATTAGGTGTGCCAAGCTTGTAGCATCATAGTTAAAAAGACTTGAGGCTGTGATTTCTGCCAAAGGTGCTTCAACAAAGTATTGACCAAAGGCTGTGAAAACGTATGTGATTTTTATAAACAAATTTGTAAAATTTAAAATACACTTTTTTCACTTTGTTATTATGGGGTGTTGAATTTTGAGGGGAAAAAAATATTTGAATCCATTTTGAAATAAGGTTATAACATAACAAAATGTGGAAAAAGTGAAGCACGTTTTAAATATCTACTGAAACACTATGTAATAAGCATTCCATTAAAAGGCTCACTGAATTGCTGTGATCACCTTCTCTTGCCCTCTCTCTCAAACACTGTAGGCCTGTAGTCATTTATTAATTACTATTCAGTGTATTAGAAAGTCATAGTAGTTAAGTTGTTTTGTTTACATTTTAATTATTAAGGCTAAGGAAGTGTTTAGAAAAATGTATATTGCCGCGTGCGTCCGCGAGCACCCCCTTTCCCCTTGACGATGGCATCGTCCATCACGATGTTTCACTGTAGACATAGTCCAATGCCACTTTGGTAGACATCGCCCAAACCAAGCAGACTGAATCAATGTAAGATTTTAATGAAAAGCATTAATAATTAAATACCGTATATGAAACTATCAGTGCTAAGGACAATAATAAAATAAAACGTTTAAGTAATTTTCAAAAGTAAACCACGTCGTCGTTAAGAAAAAGATTAACTACTCACAGCTATGCTGACTTTGCCTAATATTTCCTCTGGGATTCTCCTTGCTTCTTTTAGAACCTGGTCCAAGGAACCACCATCCTTTAAAAGCAAAAGCACATTTGAGAAACTAGCCCCACACTCTTGAACCCAACATTCAAGTAAAAATAATTATATAAACCCAATTCCCTCACCATGTGCTCCATACAGATACTAATCTCCCCATCACTGTAGAAGGCACCATAGAAGCCCACTATATAGGGAGAGTTACACTCATGCAGCACCTGCAGTTCTCTGATAATCTGGTTTCTGATTGCAGGCTTGATTTCCAGGTGGATCAACTGTTAGGTGAATAGACCAAAAAAAAAGAAGATAAAAACAGATTGTACTGACCAATAACAACAGAATGTGGATAGTGAGATATAAAAACAGATACATAATGTACTGTTTATACTGCGACACATCCAGTATTTGCCAGTTGTTTTTAAAAGGTATTGTCAGTTATTACAAGCTAAATGTAAGCTAATACACTGTCAAATTCAACAAATATGGCGAACACCGCTCGTATCAGCAAATCCGTAGCACTACGTTTTGCTGCACAATGTATTTCGATGTGTGAGGCGGCATCGCGGCGGACCGTTGATCAATTGTACTGTTTTGATTTGAGCTCGAAGCAGAATGCAGAGTTATCAAGAATGACTGACCATGCCTTTAAATGGCTTGGTTAGGCTTGCAAAGTGGCCCTTGTGAGGCAGCATTGTGTTGCATGCATACATAATTCACTGGATTAGGGACAACATAATTACTAGGGCTGCCACCTGAAAGCAGAATCAGTCATTTTTTGTTTTGTCATTGCGCATTACAATAACAGCAAAACATTGCAAATTGCAAAGCTCATGGACATTCCAATAAGTAACCAGACACTAAATATATAAATAGGTAAATAATAAAACATTTATTATAATAATACATCTAAATTAGGAAATTTTTTGAACTCATCTAACCATTTTATCACAGCTGCAGTGATGTCTCTCACAATGCAATATTAGCGTGTACAGGTCAGAAAACATGAAAGCGTGTTTTAGCATTTGACTATGCTAATGTGATATAAAAAAAACACTGAAACGAATGCCAGAGGATTTTCTGATTGTCATTGGTTAACTTTGATCTTACATTGAAACGCATTGCAAAGTTAAGTGCATGTGTGAGTTGCGTTTGCCACCAGTGGCTGCTATAGGTGGTATAGTACAACCTATAAAATGTAGTATTTAGCCAGCGCAAAATTTTACCTACTACAGAAACATTGCCACTGCCATCTATAAAAGTGATCTTATATTATTTGGTAGGCTTATTGCAGACAATAAGGCAAATATTGGCCAATAACAATGTACCCCCAATATATTGGTGAAGCTATAGTTATAGTAAACTTCATACCACACTATCATGTTTTCCCAGAACCCCTAATAAATGCCCCAGCTACTGTGGAATAAAAAAAAAAATAATAAAGTATACAAACATTTGCATAAAACTGGTATTTCTTGTTATATTAATAACACTTACTTGCGAGTAATTTTTTTAATCAACTGACAGCTATAAAAATATAATAATAATAATAATAATAATAATAATAATAATTCATGTTTAGAATGATCCTATTAAAAAAAGTATAGTAAATCAATATTAAGACGGGGATGTGACGGAGGTCCGTACCACCCGGGCCTCAAAACCTACTCCCCATTATTGCGCTGTAGCATCTGTCACTTGAGCGTTCTTGAGGTTTACCTAATTATTGCACAGCGCTACCGACTGACCACCGTTACACTAAATTCAAACTCAAAAGCTAAAACAGCTCTCCTTTCAACAATGCCATTGTGACGAAGGAATTTCCCCTTGGGGATGAATCAAGTATTTCTGATACCGATAGGTTGCTCCCTCAGATCCACATATTGGAAACACATTGCAAAGGCTAGGATATTGTTGTTGTTTGCGATGTGCACCAATCTGTGTTACTATGGAGACTATTGTTTTTCCAACATGCATAAACCATTTTAAGCTAGAAGACTTCAAGGAGATATTTGGTAAAGTGTATTGACTTACAATTGTTAACTATACCTTTAGTACCATTGTGTGTGTATAAGTGTGTTTTATACACACTTAATTTTACCTTCCTAGCCATGACCAAGCTGGAGGGCTTGTGGCGGACCTTGTTGACCACTCCTCCATTCCCTGCTCCCAACTCACAAATAGGGTGGAAGTCATCGTCTTTCAGCTCTCCAACCTGTGCTTTCTGAGTGAGAAAAGCCTCCAGTCGCTTCCTTTGCTGTTCATCCAAGTCCAGCTCACCCAATTTCTTTTGTAAAGCTTCGAGGTTGGCCCTGTAACACACACACACGTTTAAAATTAGAGAGAAAATAAGTGGTACATTTAAATTCTGTATTTTAGCATTTGGCTAACTGGAGCATTTAACAACTGATCATAACTACAAGAAACAATAGCAGCATTGGAAAAGGAGTTCCTTCAGGCAGATTTCAACAAAAACGTATATACAAAAAAATTAAATAAGTGAATGCAACACTATACCGTACTTATACTTGTAGGCTTATATGCTACTCACTCAGCTGCAGCATCAATTGTCGTGGAGGTGGCCTGTCCCTCCCCAATAGGCGTAATTATCAGTGGACCGGGTCTTCTTTTGGGAGCCATATCAATACCGTTACTAACCTTGCTACACTGAACGACTGTTAAAATATGGATATCTGCTCAAATCAGCGAAATAGTAGACAACAAACTTTGTTTAATTTAAAAGAGCAACAGGAGCTGCTAAAGTTTTCCAGTAAATTAGTTACCGTTAACTTAGTTTACTTTGCGATCATGTCAGTCGGCTATTTAGATAAATCATAGCAGGTTTTCTCGCATATTGACTCGTATACAGCTGCTACTTAATCTTTGAAGTCAACACATTACTCTGAAATCTATTATCGGGTATCTGACGTTACATGCAACTGGCCATTAGCCACCTAGCTGCTGCTACTACTAGCTAGCAACAGATCCTGGAAATCGTGCCCTGGGGTTTTCAGCCCTATGTACAGCCCTTGACACTTTCCGGAGACGGTCACAGTTAAAGGCTGCTACACCAGGTAACCAATTCAACTAGCTTTTGCAGGAAAGCAACACACGCCCTAGTTCCTCCGTCTTCAGCTGGGTTGTGGAACTCAGATGAGAGAAAAAAAGGTCTTGTTTGGAACTCCAATACAGGAAGCAGCAGCATCAAAAACGCACAGGGATGGAGAACTCCTCGTAAATAGCGCGAGACTCAAGCGAGACTATGATTGTTGCAGTGAAAGTAGTCTCAGCCTCTTCCGTTCTTTAGCCCTACGTCACATAACCAACTCTGTGCTGAACATACACTACCGTTCAAAAGTTTGGGGTCACCCAGACAATTTCATGTTTTCTATGAAAACTCACACATTCTTTCCTCA
>JAODTR010000019.1:1142361-1157361 GCA_025399935.1 Amblyopsis rosae
GGGCAGAGTGTTTGTCACAATGGGGGTGTATTCTTGTGTTGCTCAGGGCAGTAAGGTGAGATACGTATGGAAAGATAGGGACAAACGATTTTTAATGCTTTAACAACCTGGCTGTGCACAGCAATAACAAGGACAAGATCTGAGCTAAAATGTTTGACATCCTGCTTTGAAATCAATGGGTGCTGGATCACCACGTTAACATGGCTCACAGACCTAGATATTACCCTCAGCTACCAGTGTAGATAACACACGTGCACAAACACACACACACACACACACACACACACACACACACACACACACACACACACACACAAGTACAGTACGTACAGACACACACATACACACACAGGGCACGGAGCATGTGGGTGGGTGAACAAGTTAACAGCCTTCAAACCTCAAGGGGGTATATAGAAAATAAAAACAATACCAATATCCATAACAATATCCGCAGGTAAAAGCCCCCTTAAATCAAAACACAGAGAAAACAGCTGAAGTCGATGTTAGAGAGCTGAGCAGACTACGTTAAAGGGCAACCAGCTAAAAGAATAATGAGCCCATCCATGCCTCCCCATGGACCTTAAGTTTGCATTCAATACATTATTTACTGCTGAATTTTACTGAGGTATAGGTTCCTCTCTCAGGAGTGTTTACAGACTAGTGCCCTAACTGCTTTTCTGGGCCTTAAGTTAAGTTACCATAACAACTAATGCTCCTTTATGCAATGCATATGCTAACATAAAGAACTCAGCTATTCACAAATAAAAGTTAGATCTGGTATTGACTCACACACTATGATATATATTCAACAAAAAAGCACATTATGTCTCAGATAAACTGCATTGGCTATTACAAATGCATAGGAGTGCTATCTTAGACTGATTTTGTACAATGCATTAGCACTAATCATTTTTCTATGTTGTTTGCGCTGATTTTCCACCAAAGTTCCCCCTACTGTGCAAATTCCCACACAATATTTTGTAGCCTGACAATCCCTGCTTTCTTTGTGTTTGTTGTACAACAGCTATCTTCCATATACCATGTATAGTACTTCTGGGCAAGCAGTGAGGGTTCAGATATTTGTTCAGGGTACACAACTAGCTCATGGGAAACACTTTTCTCACCATCATTCTTACTCCGTGTTTCCAACACTCAGTCTTTTTTTGTTTCAAATAGACTATTTGTCATCTTTGAAATAGAGCATTTTAAAAATGCAACCTGGAACCAACCCCCACACTGACTCCCTCTATTCTCACTCTCAATTCCCTAGACTCTGGCCAGCTGCGATCAATAACCTATTGATCAGCTCTCTCCATTCCCATTACACACCAGTGCCAAAAGAGCCAGCCATTCTTCCCGCAATGCACATCTGCTCCAATGGTACAGTTTCTCTTATTTCTGTGGGTTAGTAAAACCTGATAAACTGCTCTAGTACTCTAGCCTGCCAAATGTTGTGGCTTGGAATGCCACTGGTAGAACTCAGTGTCTAATGTAAATGTTATAATGTTTTCCACTTAAAATATGTTCTACTTTAGTCAAATACTCAATATATCACATAGTCTGCGTTTATGTTTAATAAAGCATAAAATATGAAGGTGCTACCAAACAGAAAGTAAACCTTTTTCAGGTTGTTCCCACTTCATTTATCTCTCCCTCCCTCAGCCTTTTCCCCCTCTATCTCTACAGACAATGCTACGGGCAAAATCAATACGCTACAGAGAGAGAGAGAAGGCATATTTTTAGCCTGTTATTATATGAGCTGCATGAGGAAAACAATGTTTGTGGGAAGGACAGATATAACAGAGATATGAGTTGCTTGAAAGATGTGGAAAGAGACAAAAGACAAGTGGGAATGCTTCTGGGCAGTAAGGGGTAGTCTAATGGAGATGGATCAAACACAGGTGAAGATAAGATGGGGTGACTGGAAGAAAATGGCTGTAGCCTTGACTGGACTTGGCTCCGTCTGTTGAACAACAAGATAGGCATAGAGAGTATAAATCTCGGTCACATACAAAAGCATGTGTATTTTAGGCATTTAATTTCATTTCTTTACAATTTACAATATTGTGTTTTTTGATTTTCACCCCACATAGTATAACACGTATATAAATGAAGGATCTCAAGTCACATTTACCGCAGCAGTGGAGCACATACACCATTGGTGTCAGGAATTACTCTTGTTGTTGAAGCCAGACCATGTTTATGCATTCCTCCCCATACTCCTTTCCCTACAGCTCTTCCAGGCTCATGTTGTTTTCTGCTGCTCCTCATACAGGCCCACGCATATTCACGGGGTGTTTCGAAGCACAGTTTGCAATGAACTGGGGTGTGGATTTGGGGTGGGTTTTGTTGAGCACTATAACACAACCCAGGAGTGTACCTTAAAGGTACAGTAAGGCATTCAGGAGAAAGCTTGTTGATAGTTGAACTCATTCAAAACAAAAAACACCTCTCCCTTCAGGGCCATAGGGTGCTCCCTCAGAGGCTCTGCCCCCACATTGGAAACACATTTTGAAGGCTTGTATATTGCTGTGTGGTGCGTTCGGCGCCACTTTGTTTGTGTTTCTAATTACAGAGCAAGGGATGTGTAAAAACACAAGGTAATCCTTTGAGCACGCACAGGGAACAAGCAGTTAGCAGACCTCGAGGAGAAATTGGTAAACTTGAGAGAAATGTGTGTGTATTATTGTGTATTATCTTACAATGACTTACTATACTGTACCTGAGCCAGCATTGCTGAAGAGACTGTTGATCTTTTAACTCAACATCCAAACAAATACACCTCTCCCTTTCGTGTTCCCTCAGACGCTTTGCCCTTCAAATTTCACGCACATTGCCAAGGCTAGGAGAGTGTTGTGTGGTGTTGTTAGTGTTCACACCAGACACGGCAAAAACAATGGCGTACGGTATCGTAATGTAAACACTGTAATCTATGAAATCACCGCAATCAATCTTCTGCATCTTCAAGACGAACATAATGCCATGCAACTGACGTTGACAGGTTGCTTAATTTATGAATGAATCTGTAGGCTAAAGGATACATTAAATCTGTTTATTTTTACATGCACCAAATAGCATAGAAAGCGTCATTCTGTACAGAGAAATTCTAGACATAATGCACATCGACTACTCAGTAGGCATAAAAAAAAACAAAAAAACAACATATAACGCCTATACAAATACTGAGCTGTCAAGCGTTTCCTGCGATCCCATAAACCTAGCTGACGCATATAAGCTCCTCTTCGGTGGTATATCAACTTCTGATGCCGTACGGCAAAGCACCAGTGTCCGGTAGATTAGCTGCAGCGGTGTGGATTGCTTTATATTGAAATGAATGGACTTCCGCCGTATTGCATACAGTTTGCAGGACCTGGTGTGATCGGGGCTTAAGCCTGGGGCGTGTACAGTAGGATCTGTAGTAACTGGCAGCTAGCAGACCATGAGCAGATATTCTCAGAATGTGACAAAACGTGTATTGGATTAGAATTGCTTACTACACCTTTAAAGCCTTGTTGTAGTGTCACAACCATTGCTATGCCTCTGGTTCTATAGATCACTGTATTCAGACTCAATGCCACAGCCCTTGATTACAGTCGTGCTGCCAATGGCTTTCTGATGGACTTTCTTCCCTACCTCCTTTAGGGCTCACCTTCATGGCACTGTCAATCAACCTCTGGTTCAAATGCTATTGGCTGAAGGCACTATGTGGATCATACAACGGCGCTTCTGATTGGCTGCAGAGCTCAAGGGGGCTGTGAGGCATTGATTTATCTGCGGTATTAGGGGATCAATTAATCCCCATTGTGTGTGCCAGTACAGATAGTCCAATGCGTCTTATTTGGTACGGCTTGTTTCTGCTCGGCCAAGATAAGAGCCTCTCCCATCGCTTGTCAGTACGGCCAACACATCAAATCAAACCGAAGAGGTGACGGCATGCAAAGGGAACCTCCGCAGTGCTGTTCCTGGATCACAATAAGAGACAAAAAGGGAGCTGTAATATAGGAAAATGCTAGCCTCTTCTTCTGCAATGTCATATTTGGCATATGAGCGTACACGTCTTATAGCTAACGCTTTGCATTGTATCAAGTAAATATGTAGTGAAGAGAACCAGTTATATTCTGTACCCACACGGAGACGCACTGCACATACATCACCGTGTGTGTATGTGAGTGGTACCGCACAGAGAGGAGAATAGATATCATACAATGGGAATGCGTGTGTTTACAACTGAGAATAGTTTAACGTGTATGAGAAGGAAAACAAATGGGGACAGAGCTCCAGGCTCCATTACTTCAGTCAGAAAACAGTGACACAAACAAGTAAGACGACAGGATAGAAGTGAGCGCTAATTCCTACTTTTCAGTTTAAATAAAGATTGGAGCTGGATAAAAGCCATTAACGCAGATATCAGACAGGGCATGCTATGTAGGACAGGAGCTGACTGCAGGGAGGTGAGTGGTGGGATCGATACACAGTCGATGCGCTCAACACCCAGCCCTGAAAACACACACACACACACACACACACACACACGCACACTGTGCACGCTCCACACAGTCACATACACCAGGAGTCACATAGTATTTCCAGGCATCTACATATGAGTGTGTGTTTGTGTGGGTACTCGTGCATGCGCGCATGCATCAGGGACTAAAGGTAGTTTAGAGCATATTATAAACCATGCAATCTGGATTATGCAATACAATATACAAATTACCTCTTTTGAAAGAGTGAATATTAAACATAGAATGGTTTATCAAAGTGCTCAAGAAAGGCTCTTCGACGAAGGTGGATAGGTGGACATATTCACAGATGGATTCTTGAGGGTACAGGCAACAAAGACATTCCAAACGATCATCTTCAGCCCCAACTGGAACCTCAATACAACTGTAAACATTATGCATGTCTCTCTCTCTCTCTCTCTCTCTCTCTCTCTCTCTCTCTCTCTTTTGTTCCCTCTCTCTCCCTCCCTCCTTTCTCTCTGTAGAATTGATCGACTATGTCTCCTCAATCCATCTCTTCCTCTGTCGCCTAGCAACGGGTGCTCTACCGGGTGGTGTGGAGGTTGGGAGTTTCACTTGGGGAAGAGTAGGGGGTATTTGGGGGCGGAGAGAGGGAGGCAACAGCTTATTGTACTTGATTCTGCACATTTCTGACTGAAGTTAAGAAATAGGCTTCTCTTCCAACCAATTATGTGAGGGTTTTACTACTGAGAACAGAGGAGTCTAATTTAAATCTCAAATTGCAAATACATATGTAACTATAAGTTCATATACACTGAAAAATATCAGAACACATTTTGTCTTCAAATAAATCAACTTTAGATGACCTTATACTGAACTATAGGATGGCATTTGCTAAAATAACATTATCCAAGTTTAAACATGAGCATTAAATGTTATTTGTTTTATTTATTTTTGTAATGACAGTCATTTTTGTAATCACAGTAATGTAATTACTAACACACAAAATATGTTATTATTCTTTTTATTGTATCACAATCAAATTTAGACTTAGATCAGATTTATTTACCAAGTAAGATTGCATACAAATTATTTATCACGGTGTATAAGTCATGTGTAAGAGAGAAAGAAGGCATAACACACTGACAGCTAACACATACAAAATCTGGAGTAAAATATTAAGTCTGTAGAGTAGTTGGTCATACACCCCTGGATATAAACACATATTCATCAGTGTACATAATACAGCATAATGGTAAATGTACACATCCTAATTTTAAACTATTTATTTATTTATTTATTTATTGTTCTAAAAAGAAAAATACCTGTATTTTAAGGACTGAAATTGTATTTTAAGAATTTGGATAGTTACATTTAATTTATGTATATATGTCATTTCAATATCTCTGCAATAGTAAATCAGCAGAAGATGGTTTTATATAAATGTCTGTATTTAAACCTTTACATTAAATGTGTGATGATGAGGTGAAGCTCTGTTTTAAACAAGTGGTTGTTAGAAAATAGACGATGAGAGAAAATGTGCAGTTTAGTGTAACACAGCAATGCATAAAACGCTTATGTGCACGCCACGCACAAACACACACACGCGCACGCACGCACGCACGCATGCACGCACTCACACACACACACCAATATAGTAAGTCAACTAACTTTTAAACAAAGGAGATTCAAATAAGCCATGGTGGTTCCAGTCCATATAGGCCCTATAGAGAGTTAATTCACTAAAATTAATTCACCAAAAAAATTTAATATAAGATGTAGTTATTTTAGTTCCTGGTGCACGCACGCATATGCACACACACACACACACACACACACACACAATTACATCTCTCTCTCACTCTCTCTCTCGCTCTCTCACATATTAATATCAGCTTTAATAATATAATTGAAATATGAGTTGATGCACTTGGCATCCAACGTAAATAAGAAAGGTACATGTTTTATTCATACAAATAAAACAAACCTTTCTCATGTTTACAGTAAGTGGAAGTGATTTTATATCACCCTCTCCTGCAGAATTTTGAGGTACGGTATAGACAAACCTGGCAACTGTAACCTAAATGATTTAATTGTGGAAAAACATATATATGTGTGCACAATGTGAAATATTTTATATCGGAAATATTTAACTCGAGACAAATATTTGTTAAAAACCTTGATAAGTTTACGGCCTAGGTGTGATGAAAAGGAAGCCAGCATTTCAATACTCTGAATTCGATCAATTATTTATTGACTGCTTTGGTGATTAGTATCCTTATTGATTTACAATGTCATAATATCAACATAGACCTGAGTAATTTCCGTTCTGAAAATAAGTTGTCAAAGCACATGCCAAATAATAGCATATATGCCTATAGTAATTGTGATTATATTCAAGACATTAAAGACGATTACGAAGTCTATTGTCTAATATAGGGTTATTTTATTTTTTTATATAAAGTCATAGTTATCTCAAATTATAAAATATTATTACAGATGAAATATGCCCAAATGTATGGCCTTTATAGGTGTTATTAAATACAAAATTATGTGAAAGGTCAGTATCTTATTTCAATTACAGTATCTAAATAAAGGGTAAAGAGATGCAGTAACAAACACATTTTCAATCGTATGTTTATTCTTCATGTTTTTGCTTGACGTTAAAACGATGTGGACTAATATTCTTTCTTCTAAAAATTGAAGTTAGAATATTAGGCCTATTATTTGTATAAATTAATAAATATTGTTTTTTTTTGTTTTTTGTTTATATCATAAAATATGGATATTATTTTCTACACGTTGTGTCCTATTTTGTTCTCATGTATATAATGAAAACACAAAATAAAATTAGCATGATGTAAGTGATTATTATAAGTGAACCAACAACAGACAAACATTCTGAGCCCAATTCTTTCTGCCAATCGATCAGTATGTAGATAGATCGATATGGCACCAGGGATATTGATCAGTGGTCTTCTATTGCTGGGTGCTTTCAAATGCAAATTCCCCTAAATAATAATCTATGGCACCACACTAATTCCCTAACAAACTGCAGGCAAACGCTTTACAAACAAACCAATTCAGTACAAGTGATTCGTTTCCTCCTTAATTTTAAGATACCGCAGCACCATAATAGACTTTTATAGGCCTATCTCAACAAATATTTTGTCAAAAACCTATGGAAAAATTTACATTCATTTCAGAGAGCCGTTTAAGTGTTTTATTTATAGGCATAATGTGCAACGATTAATGAAATTGGTGTGCTCAAGAAACCATACTAGGCCTGTTAGCTAATAAGCTTGACAGATCATATAGCCCATGAATGAAATGCAGCCTATTATATATAACAAATATGTGGTTTTAAGGAAAGGTGCATTAAATTACACATTTATGTTTCCTTCGAAAGTAACAGACACATGCGCGAGTTACTTAAAGTAGAGCCATAGGCAAACAAGGAAACAAGGAAAATCTTTGGAGCTGTTCCCACCAAGGCCATGGTTTGGATGAGAGTGCCTTGGCCATCTCGCTGACTTGCTCAGAGGCCTGATCAATGCGACATTACTAAACACTGCTACTTAACTTTTGCCAATAGCCAGATTCAAGTAAATATACTTTAGAATACATTAAGCGTGATGCATCAGCCGCGAAGTCATTCAAGAAGCCATGAAATGATTAGCTCGTCTCTATCGAGTGATTCTTGCGAACACGGACACGGACGTAGCCTATGTCGACACAGAATAATTCTTCTCTTTAGTGCAGGTTATTAGTTTGGATAACTAAAACATGTCGTTAGAGTGCGACACTTTGATGCTCTTTGATGCACCACGACTTGAAGTTATTCTTTCCTCTTGGAAATAACTAAACATTTTCCTCTAATACATTTCGTTTACAACAACAACAAAAACAACAACAACAACAGCATAATAATAATAATAATAATAATAATAATAATAATAATAATAATAATAATAATAATAATGTTAGGCCTGTTGGCAAAATGCATCTCAAAATTAACTCTTATAATAATATAACTATATATATGAAGTCTTATAATAATGTAACAGAATTTCAAAGAAGTTATATTATTTTAAACAGATTTTGTTTTATGTCTATCTTCAGCATTAGTGCTCTGTAATTGACATATGTCAAACTCAGGAAAGACCAAAACTCAACGACTTTATGGCATGAGTGTTTAGCAATATTGATTCTTCAGATATGGTTTGAGCACGAAGGTTGAAAAGTAGACCTCCGTGGTTTGAATGGGGTGCTGGGTTCAGCATTGATTAGTTTATCAGAATAGGATCCCGTGGACTACGCACTGCAGCTCATTGAATACACCTATAGGTTTTGTATTTTACCTGCAAGTGCAAAACTTCGAATCCGAATGGTGCAATAAATAAGTAAAATACAACACACAACAAAGAGAAATTATGTTAACAGGCCAACTAACCTGCCCCCCCGACGTGCAAATAGGACTATACATGCTGTGTGTGTGTGTGTGTGTGTGTGTGTGTGTGTGTGTGTGTGTGCGTGCGTGCGTGCGTATGTGTGTGTGTGTGTGTGTGTGTGTGTGTAAAGTCGATGCCAATGTGGTATTGGAGCCACCGAACCACCGCTGTTATTAATATGAAATACATCACCGGGTCTCCGCGGCATCGCCCCAGTCATACCGCAGATATCGACACTGTTAATATTTTATATAGTATTTGCTATAGGATATGCTTATTTTGGTATTCGAAAATAGTACATTAAAATACAAATTCAATTGGAGCTCTGGGCCAACACATAGATTAAAATTGGTGAACATAAAAATCTCTGCAATGCACAATTTCACAAAGCTGAACCACATTGAACGTGTGAATACAACAGTACTTGCCCTGTCACTGTCCATGCCCTCACGCCTGTGTGTTTGTCAGACAGCTTTGGCATGCTTAAATGTATGTGTGTGTGTGTGTGTGTGTGTGTGTGTGTGTGTGTGCGCGCGCTCTCTCGCGTGTGCGCAGTCACTGTATGTTTATAACTAAAATATATGTTAGATAATAGCATATAAAATAGCACGTGTGAGCATATTAACAATTAAGCGAATATTTTAATATTTTATATATAAAACATTGTGTAGGCCTAGATAATATGTAGGCCTGTGTGTACTGTGGTATAGCCTACTGTGTTTTTGTGTGTGTGATAGAGAGAGAGAAAGAGAGAGAGAGCGAGAGAGAGAGAGAGAGAGAGAGAGAGCGTGGTGGTGGTGTGTGTGTGTGGGGGGGGGGGGGGGGGGGGGTTAGGCCTAATGCAAGGAAGAAGTACTGCAAAACTTTCCGTTTTGGGTTCGTAAACCGCTGTGAAATAGCAGCGAGTAGGTAGAAATGAAAGTTAACATCCATCACCACCGCGACCAATAAGCTGCTCTGGCCGGCTGGCTGAGCAGAGATGACGGATTCGCTGCTGTGCGTGGCTCGGTAATTCATTTTCGATAGCAGTGGTTTCTGGGATCAATACAGGGACATTAACCCAAGCGGACACTGCTGTTCTCCTGATGGCACAAGCCAAAAGCCACCATCCCCCGTTGGCAGTCAACAAGACACAGTTTTAGTATCATTATTTGGAGAGAGAAAGGGTAGCATGCCAATGCCAGTCTAGGCTGTTATCACAATTCAAGATTCTGGCAATTAAATTGTTGGTAAACACTGGTCAGCTAAAGCGTTGAATGCTATATTATTATTATTTATGCATAATTGCCCATACATTATCGTTCAGCCTATAGGTCTGGGTGAGAATGTTCTTGCCTTGGTGTGAAAGATGACTCATAACTTCTGAACATTATAAACATAGCAATTATGTATAGCATCAGTGATCTCTCTCTCTCTCTCTCTCTCTCTCTCTCTCTCTCTCTCTCTCTCTCTCTCTCTCTGATGGTGAATATGGTATTTTTAGTTATTATTATAGTTTTAGTTATTATTATACAACATACAATATTTTCTTGCTCCATAACATGCAGGTGACTCAAATGGAACAGATCAAAAACGTACGCAAAATGTTATGAAATATTATAGGGCATATGCCATATGCTACTGCATGTCTAGTCTATCGACAGATTTTCTGATCCATACATGCATTTTGACATTGATGGATTGCCAACCTAGATTGACGTCAACACCCAGTTTCATAAAATGTTTTCAAGTAAAAAATGTCCACCAAATGTAACAATTTAGAAATGTATGACTATTTGATGAAGGTGAGATGTTGTGCAGTACCAGAACTAACACATTTGGACGATACAACTCCACAAACATATGAATAAAGCTATCGCTAGTTAATTCTTTTAATTTAATTTCGTTCAAACACAGTAAAGTCGATTTCATTGGCCTAAAATATATAATATTCTATGACTCATTATAACGTAGCCGTCGTGAGATCATATTTTTTATCCAAAGCGTTGAGTGACCGGCCGAATACAATTTTCTTTACAAACGGTGGTTTTATATTTACACCCGTGGCCTGGTTATACATTAATATAGTTAACCTCCGAGAAGAAATCACATGCGTTCCTGGCGCCACGTCAGTAATATGATAAACAGTTTTATCAGAGAAAACAAGGAGCAAGTCCCTGTTATCCAAGGCGAGCATCTCAATGTAAACGTTGCACATAGCTAGGCTACATCATGCATGGGGTTTGTAGATGTGCTTGAGGCAGGCGCCTGTGTCTTATCTTAACACATTTCTAATGCAATCTTTTTGTGGAATTCGAGGTTCTGTTTACAAAATGAACAAACCTCTGTCTCTGACACGGGGCCGGTGACGTCAGAATGTCCACAGACAGAGTGCAAGCGAGCGAGCTTACACCACGTGCGCGCACACGTGCACAGGCACAGTCTCATTTTAACATACGCGCGGTCACGTCGATATACACACTCAAAGCAGGGGATTGCTCTCGGTAGTAGAAGGTGCGCTACACCAAATGAAATACAAGCAATACCCAGATCCTAACCAACAGAGAAGAGGTTTGTGCCGGCTGGGACGCAATCATTTAAAACCATGCTGGATTGACTATAGAGAGACAACTACAATCAATGGCTGGGTTTTGAAATCGTTAAAAATTTATTGGAAAGGAGAGAGCCGGAGCGCGAGAGAGAGAGGGAGAGAGAGAGGGGGGAGAGAGACGCGAACGAGCGAGAGAGAGGCGTGAGGGGTGGAAATAAAGATTCTTTCAACGATGGAACTTACAATGGAAAACATCGGTAATCTGCACGGCGTATCACACTCACATCAAACTGGGGACTTAATGAACTCCCCGCATTTAAGGCAATCTTCGGCGTCACATCGGAACTTGGTGTCACACGGACGGTCTGCCATGGTGTCCAGTATGGCCTCGATATTGGAGGGGGCAGGGGATTACCGCACAGACCATGCTTTGTCTGGTCCCCTGCATCCCGCAATGACCATGTCGTGCGACTCCGGTATGAGCCTCAGCAGCACCTACACAACGCTGACGCCGCTGCAGCACCTGCCTCCCATTTCTACAGTCTCTGAGAAATTTCACCATCACCCCCACCCTCATGCTCACCATCATCCGTCGCATCAGCGACTTGCAGCGGGGAACGTTAGCGGTAGCTTTACCCTGATGAGAGACGACAGAAGCCTCGCCTCCATGGGTAACCTGTATGGTCACTACCCTAAAGATATGTCCGCAATGGGACAGCCGCTGTCCCCGCTGTCCAATGGTATTGGGTCTTTGCACAACTCCCAGCAGACGCTGGGCGGCTACGGCCATGGAGCTCACCTTTCTAATGACAAGATGCTCTCTTCGGGAGGCTTTGAGTCACATGCAGCCATGCTATCCCGGAGCGAAGAGCACCTGGCCCGCGGGCTCGGGGGGCATGGAGCCGGACTCATGACATCGTTGAACGGTATTCACCATCACAGCCATCCGCACTCTCAAGCTAATGGCTCAATGTTGTCAGAGAGGGACCGGCAGACGGTGGGAGGTGGTCAGGCAGCTGGGTCGGGTCAGGTGGAAGAAATAAACACCAAAGAGGTGGCACAACGAATCACAGCAGAGCTCAAGCGCTACAGTATTCCCCAAGCCATATTTGCCCAGAGGATCTTGTGTCGGTCCCAGGGAACTCTCTCTGACCTTCTACGGAACCCTAAACCATGGAGTAAACTCAAGTCAGGCCGGGAAACGTTCAGGAGGATGTGGAAATGGCTCCAAGAGCCAGAGTTTCAACGGATGTCAGCGCTTAGACTAGCAGGTGAGTGAGGAGACAGCCTGGTATACTGACTGATGTTGGGGATCAATTAGAAGTCAATGTTCCGCGACTGTCAATAGCTGCTCAAACAGACATTACTAGAAGTTTTTTGTCAATTAAATCGAGTTAAACTTCATCACGACAGTTGTGTTATTCAATGTTTGGGGGGATCTATATCTTGACTGATGCCATAATCCAGTGTAAACAAATGCTTTACCACGTCTACCTTTCCTATTAAATCAATCCTCTGCACGAATATTGCAATTGCTTTGACAATTTTACGCGTGAAAACAGGCTAAAGTGCAGGCGCACACATAAGCAAATACTTGTCTTTCATTTTATGTGAACATATAAATAGACCTACTGTATATGAAAGACTTGAGAGAAAAACAACGAGAACAAAGAAAATCGAAGCAAGCTGTGCAAAAATGCATTTAGCATTTCGCATAATAGCGGGCCTGGGGTTACATTTGCGATTTTAATACATCTGCAACCACAACATTTATTTAGTTTTTGCACTTAAATGTCCTAACAATCTTGTATTGGTAGACCAACATCCCCTGATAAATATGCTAGGCGCAAACAAGCACCCTCTAGGCTCGAGGGCCTGGCCAGAGAGTCAGGAGAGCGTGACCTCACATGGATCAATATTCAGGGTCCCCGCGTCCCTTTTGAAAGTAGTACACTGATAAATGATCAATTTGTATTTGAAAGTAAAAAAAAAAAACAGATGCGTCATTCTGAGTCTTTGTTGAGTATTTTCACACAATATTACAGCATAATACAATGTATTATTTTTATCTTCTCCTTCCCTGCGCTCTAACATTACGCAGCCAGTTTATTTCATTATACTGTATGTCTATGAATATGTGGATTTTATATGTTAACATAGCGTCAAGGACAAGGAGAAGACTAATTTGAAGTCCAGACCGTCGCCAAGATATGTGTTGTTCTCTCGAAAACATTTGAAATCAGAATAGACATATGAAGACGAAAGACGTCGTAATAATGTTAAAATAGAGATGGAAAGGTCCCCATTTATTGATATTTGTATAAAGACTCCGTTTGCGCTTCCACACGTCAATCTACGCTTATGTGCAGTATTTCAGCGGACAGTTCAATTAAGCAGCTATAGTGGCATATTTTAGTTCCAGTCAATGCTCTATTGAAAAGCACTTAATGGCATGTAAATTGTTCCTTTGCGCATTTAGTGGGGTTGTGGTAAATAAAGATTTAAACACTCCACAATTGTCTCTTTAAGTGCCGTTGCTGTTAAGGCTAATTGGGCATTGTAGTTTTATATCTTCCACGCCCTATAACAGGATAAAACCCTCCAATTCTGTTGATATATCACAAGAATGTCAGTCCTACTCGATAAATAATGAGTGTGTGTTTATCCTGCAATAGCCTACCTTGTTTTGTGATACAGAAAGTATAGGCTTTGTGGAATTTGACGTCTATGCAAATTGATGCGAGCCGCTATTTTGATATTTACAAATTTGTGCAATTTAGCTTCGGGGAAACATGCCTGTTGCGTCACTTGCATTTTGGTAACAGGGTTGTGTGTAATTTCGTATGTGTTGAGAGAATCCTGCTGCCATTTGGGGCTCAGCCTACTAGGCCACAGTAACAAATCACTTGTATGCAAATAGCCATTGCTACATTTTACTTATTGCATTTAAATTCTCAATTATCCACTGTGCGCGAGAGGGTTGGTAATAGCGGTTGGGGGTTGTGATGCTGAAAGGGAGGCTGGGCAATACTCGGTCTGCCACATTAATCAATAAATTCAAATTACTATTCCAAATTCATCACAGTCACACAAATCAATGCAGTTGCCCCGCTTAGCTAATGTGAAAATGCCAGTGTCTGCATACTCATACAATCCGCTCCTGCACAAAAAAACAGAATTGGGCCTAACCGATTGCTATTATGCTCGTTAATAATTTGGCGTGCATTTCACGTGCACCTTCTTACAATGTAAAGAGGGCAATGCGCATGTATTCATTGTAGCTGCTGTTCTCTGCCCCAGGTCCGATTATAAAGTGAAAATATGGATTGTGTGACCTAAAACCTAAGGCAAAACAGCTTCCATTCCCACAGTGATAAACATAGCCTATTACAAAACGGAATATGAAAAAAAAAGAAAAGAAAAAAATAAAAAATAAAAAATAAATCAAAATATATATAAGCAACCCTGTTGGTAAAGAAGATATTTAAGAAATCAGGCCCGGGATGCATTTAAAGATTAGGGTACATTCACGGTGAAAACAATTCGTCTTTGCATC
>JAODTR010000019.1:1162361-1172175 GCA_025399935.1 Amblyopsis rosae
TTGAACATTTTAACCGCGCCCTTCACGTTGAGTGTTATTGAAATGTTGGGGAAATGCCTTGGAGCTGAGTCGCAGTGAAGGCAAACAAACAAATTGTGTCACTTTATCAGTATATTAACACCAATTCTAACTCATTACATTAAGGGTTATTGAGCTGGAAGTTTTCTGGACTGGCTAGATCTTGGCACTGCCCTGCAGCTTGAATGGACTGAATACTGTACAAACGGCCTTTTAAATTGTCGCCATGTCAATACACACCATCAGTCTTTGTGCAATACTCTGAATGTGAAAACTGTAACAAAACACAAGCAAGTGTCCACTTAAAAGGGAAGTGCTGCCGTGAGGGTCTAATTCAGATGCTGTCTTCTATTATTGCATTTCTTGGTTACTTGGCAACAACGCAATAAATAGCCCTTGTGCGTAAACACCATTCACGATCAGTGGATTGAATTGTTGGACGGTAGCCTATTTGCATGTGCAAAAGCGCACACACGTGTAGCCTCTATCAAAACCACAATAAAAGCCGATGCCCTGTAAACACTACTAGCAGTAAACATGCTTTTTGTTTGATTCATTAAATGACCCATTAGTTCATTTTATAGTGAACACAAAAGTATTTATGGAAGGACCAAGCGTGGAAATTAAGTGAAGCCAAAATAGCATAATAGGGAAACGTGTCTATCCTTAAATTCGAATAGCATAGGTTCAATGAACTATACTAAATATCACAACGGAAAGCAAAATATTCTGTTTAAAAACATCTTTTAAAATACAGTGCATATTTATGCCAATAAGTGGGACTTTGTGGTTATGAGCTTGGCCCTGCTGAACAACAAGTAATTATCTCTTACCGCCTGGAATAGAATTACGATAGAATTACAGTAATAGGCCTATAGGCTATATTTATTGTAAAACAAAAAAGAGCACACTCGGCTAAGTAATATATAGGGCTCCGTGGCTTTATCTGGGGTACCATTTCTTAAAAACATGTATGGCCGCATGAGCACGTTTCACAGCACGTTTAGTGTCTTAGCTTTTTCATGAATCTTCTTGCCAGACCTCCCCTCCTCCCCACAAGGCATAATTAATTGGACGAACTGAATTTCACACACGAATTATTCACGAATCAATCGATCGATATTGAACACCCAGGGCCCTTCTCTTAACCTCTCTCGGCTAGTCGTGAAGCAAAGAATATTAATGTCATCAGAACATACAGATCTGCCTGCCGTATACACTCCAACACAAATTCAGATTAATTTAGATTATTGGTGGTTCCTTTAGAAATAATCTTAATAGGCCAACAATCTCAAATTATATGTTTTATATTATTGAGTGAAACTGGAGGAAGCCAATAGCCATATTGTGTGTGACCTAGGTGTATATGCTATTAAAGATGGTAAAATAATCACATTCATTTAATGTGGGTAATTATGTAATACAGTATGAACCAGATCCACATAATGAAAAATACCAGGCTAAAAGCCCATTTTTATAACATCCCATGTTCTATTGTGGATTCAAAGTAGGTTAGACCTATGCCAATTTATGCGCCATGCAGAGCTATATAATGTACACTATGATCGACTGGTGTCCTGCCAGCAGGCTGTAAAGATATGAGAACCAGAAGGAAATACTCAACCTAAAAAGGGATTTTTACACATGTCCGGCGTGGGTTGTTCTTTGTGCACTGAGTCCATCTCAGTGCTCGGTGCCTAGTGTAGCTCTAAAAGCTGCAATTATCGATTTTTTTCTTCCTTTCTACACCGAGCTTGTTTCAGTAATCAGGACCCCCTTCCTCACAGATCGATCGATATTGATTACTAAATCCAGCGCCTGTAGCAATGGCAGCGCACTATGGCACCATGTTCACAGGCCACAGCGAGAGTGACACCTACCGCCCAAAAGACCACAAAGCATGCGTTCGATTAAAATGCAGGCCATGACTCACCGGAGAGTAGGGCAAAGAAGAGGCGCTTGTTCCGTGTGTTCTTTAGGGGCAGTGGCGACATTCGACTTTCGGATGCAGTGAGTGATGGTAGGTCTTTCACACGATCTACAGAGTGGTCGTTTGAACAGACTGATTTTTACTGTGCTGAAATACTGTTGTGTAATGGAAAGAACTTAATTGCATTTATTAATATATTTTTTAATTGATTATTGTACTTGATATTCCTTTTTAACTCATCATGATAAAAATCTTCAAAAAACGAACGCAATGATGTTTAGAACACTGTGATGCTTATGTGTGTGCGTGTGCGTGTGTGCATGCAATATATTGCATGCATAAAACTGCAGTGTTGGTGTGAAATATGAATATGATGGATTGGCCTGTGTTCAGGTTAGACATCAGTAGTAAACAGATTGGACTGCAATGGCTGATCAATGGGTCCTGTTCCATTGTAATTAGACACACAGCGCCATGGCTTGGCTCCAGCCACTTCAGCACAATCGCACATGCACACAGACTAACACATACACACACACACACACACACACAGCACACACACAGCACAAACCAGAATAAGAACATGTGAGAAAACGAAATCACATGCATGCAAGACAACACTGAAAATGAATTTCACACAAGTCACGTCCGCACATGCATTTAGACTGACAAACAGCATGAAAGGGAAATGATTGGTTTGCGTAGAAAAAAAAAGTGGACAATTACAACTGGAGCAGCATGAGACAGCTAAATGCCACAATCCACAGGGATGGCATGCTTCTCTAGTCTCGCCAACTTATTTTCCTCTCCGGTTATTATTAAGACAGTAGGGAAGCTGTAAGAGGGACACGCAGTAGGCTGTATCCAGGTTCGATACTAGACCAGTTTGGGGGAAAGCCAGACTCTCTAGAAGCGGGGTCCTATAACCTCTTCGTACACAAAAAGAGGCGGAGTCTCCACACCACGTCTAGGTTGATGTATCTTCCCCACCGACTCCCCCCTTTTAATCTGCACCCGTCTTCTTTCACACTATCGCCCGTCTCCCACAAATACCTCGAGTTACAACCCGCCTGCACGCCATGCTACATTCTATTAACTATTAATTTCTCTGTTCGCTGGCTTCAACCCCCAAACGGCCGCCTTCCCAAGAGGACACTCGGTGCGTTTTCTTTTGAAAATTGCTCTGCGTATGTTGGAGGGCTCACAGCGGTCGGTGCGCGCGCCTCTCTGGTGTTTGTGTTGGAGGGTAGTGGGTTATAAATACCCGCTCAGAGCTCAATAGAACTGGCTCCAGTGGGGTCTGTTTGAAGTAGCAGACTGTAGACCTGCAGGGGGGGGAGATATTCTGACCTCAGTCCCTACAGAGAGCCTCCCAATTCCTGCAGCAATGTGGGTCAATATCATGCTCTCTCTCTCTCTCTCTCTCTCTCTTCTCCACCCTACATGCTTTCCCTCCATCCAATCTATATGTGTTGCTTGTGCACACAACTTTGCCTTTCTTCATCTCTCACCCTCTCTCTTTCCCTGTCTCGTCTATGACCCTTCTCGATCTCCCTCTCTCTCTTTCTCTCTCCACACGCACACACAAACACACACACACACACACACACATCTGGCAAATCTTACTTTTGTGCAACAGTCACTCAGTCCCCCATTGCGACTCAAACTGTATTAATATTGAATCAAACAGCAGTGTCTCCAGCAGCCAGCTCCCACCCCAGCCCACCCCACCACTACCACCACCCGCCTTACACCCCCTCCACCCGCCTCTCTCTCTCTCTCTCTCTCTCTCACCGCGGGCTGGCTCACTGTCTGCACTCTGCTGGATGGAAGGGATATTCCCAGTGGGCATGCAGGCATGGATTAGCTTTAAATCAACTTTAATACAAGGCAGTATATGTGGCTGTAGGATGTCTCTTGGTGTATAAACTAGTTTGTATGTGCTTAAGTACTGGCTAACAGCCCATTTAGTTACTGTATAAGCCTCCATGCTACAGCTACAGAGAGTTTCCTTCAATGTCACATTTGTATATTTACCTTGCTGTGTTTTTATTTCCCCTCTCTGCCTCCCGCCCTCAACCCCGTCCCTCGCACCTCCACCACGCCCACCAAGCCTGCAAGCGCAAGGAGCAGGAGCAACACAAGGACCGCAACATGGCGCCCAAGAAGCAGCGGCTGGTGTTCACCGACCTGCAGCGGCGCACGCTCATCGCAATCTTCAAGGAGAACAAGCGTCCGTCCAAGGAGATGCAGATCACCATCTCCCAGCAGCTGGGCCTGGAGCTGAACACCGTCAGCAACTTCTTCATGAACGCCCGCCGCCGCTGCGTGGACCGTTGGCACGATGACCACGGAGCCAGCCCCGGGCAGCCTGGCACATCTGCCACCACCTTCTCCAAGGCCTGAGGGCAGCAGTGGGGAGGGCCTTCAGAGAGGCAGGGGGACACAGGCAGGGAATAGAGGGTGGGTCGTCTGTCCAGAGCAGCCCCTCGCGGCCTGTGTTCTCCCAGCGTTCAGTTGTGCCATGCAATCACCGCCGATAGTCAGTGAACACCACCGTTTGAAATTGTTACCCAAAACACTGTCAAGTCAGGCCCACTCTGCGCCACACACCTAAGGACAATCATTGATTGTGTATTTTAGTTTTTTTTTTTTTTTTTCATGTCCCTGACAAGAAGAGACACCAAAGATATTATGTTTTAGTCGGCCACACTTGACCGCACTGAATAGCGACTGATTATGCTTTGCCCTCCTCAACCCTCCTTTGTGTCGGCCTCCTCAGTCTCCTCCACACCCCCCATTCTCCTCCTACAACAAGGGCAAATGAAGGGCAATACATCTGACACACAACAGCACATAGCCCTTCTATCAAAGCAAAACCCTGCACAAGCAAGACCGTCATGAAGAAAACAACAAACCAGAGGAAAATAAATGAATAAATAAATAAAGCTATTCCAACCCTCCGCCTCCTGGACCCTCCTTCACTTCGTGGCCAAAGGTATTCCCTGATAGAGAGCCATTTCAGAGAGCGGCCGCTCTGATCACAAGGCAAACTAATGAATTGAAAAATGAATCGATGCAGACAGAGAGCGGGGCATTGACCCCGCACTGAAGGTGAAACTGAAGACGATCGGCAGTAAAGATACTCAGGTCTGCCCAGGCAACGTCTATATATTTTTGCACAGATATCGGAGGCCGTTGGGGAGACTGCCATCATAGCCGCCGCCGTCGTCGTCGTCTGAGCACAGGGCCGCGTTTCACTGACCGACAGCAGAGGCGGGTGATATGTCTGGACACGCTCTTTGTTCTGCTGGGAGCTTTTCCTCTGATCAATAACCCTAGAACCAAGCGACAACAACACATTCGGGCATGCAGCCAAGTGCATTACAGCTGAATACAGAAAGCAGAATGTAAGGGGAGCACGCAGAAACCAGTGGAAGATGGGGGAACACAAAGGCCTCACAGCACCAACGCCCTCACAGTTTGTTTATGTGCTGGCGGAGCAACAGTGACCCCTGCTGTTATCAGCTGAGAACTGCGGCCGACATAGAAAGGAGGGCGCAAATGGAGGAGAGGCAGGGAAGAGCCGCTAGAAGCTGAAGGGAAGTCATGGCACAACACACCCTGGCCCTCGCAGCTCTTTGAAGGCAGATCAATAGCAAACCATTATCTCATTGTTCCTCATCCAACCAGGACGACTGAAGCCAGAAGAGGGGGATGGTTAAACTGAATGCTGAAATCACAGGGAAATAAAAGCAGGGATTTAGCAAACCAAAATTTAGACCGAATGACTGACAGACCATCTATTTGATAGCCGTAGCTTATGTTAAGGACTGAGACCATAGAAATACAGAAAATATAATAACAAAACACAGTAACGCAGTGAAAAAAACTGATTGGTAGTAAAACAGAGAGGCTATAGGAGATTTAGACATATTAGAGGCCAGGGTCATTATTTCTTAAGGCAAACTTAAGGTAAATACAGTTTCAATGTTCATCCACTAATTCATCCATCCGTTACTGAATCAAAGCAATTCTCGCACATTGGTTATCAGTAGCTAACCACCACACCTGGCTATCAAAATGCTACACAAATTAGTGCCAATGCTTACTGCCTTAACTCTCTTTGTAGTGAGAAAATGGTACTACATTCACACAGAGCTACAGTGTGCCCCGGTCCTACCAGAGATGGGTGGTATGTGCCATAGCAACCAACAATCAACTTTTATCTGAATTAGAATATACTTTTTTACAAAATAAAATAAAATAAAAAACATTGAAGCAGATTTTAAGGCAAACAAAACCAAACCTCAGATGACAAAAACACCACAATAATGTGTAACAATGGGATACAAAAACACCAAAGTCACCAAAACATCACTGGGCACATTTCTAAATTAAAATCTCTCTTTCTCTCTTTCTCTCTTTCTCTGTCATTCTATCTTTGGTTCTCTACCTCCTCTATTCCTATAACCCCATTGTCCCCCTCTTTCTCTTTTCCTCTCTATAATATTGATGCGGGTATTTAATTAGTACCATAGACACAAAGTTTCTATTTCTTGTTACTTTTGTGCTCTGTTGTGTATACGTATGGCACCTTGTTAATACACAAGGGGAAAAAATCAAAAAAGCAAGAACTTTTTAAAATGATAAAGGAAGGATGCAAGGACAGAGGCCAACAAAGAATGTATTTTTGCATTCTATGTGAATATTGACTTGGAGAAGACATTTCCCATGAAAAAGAAAGACAAAAACTGTAAACTAACAGGAAGCTAAGCAGAATGAGATGGACACATTCCATCTTTTGGCGTTCCATCTCAGAACTGGACGTTCTTCCCCTTTCAAGCAGGACCCTAGAAATGGGCTATATGGAAGGGGGACACAACATGACTTTCAAATGTCCTTGCTGATTCAGTGTGCTGTGGGAGATCGAGGGGGGTTTAGCTTGGAGCTCAATAGCTATCTGTACGCTCCTAAAATGCAACTGTAGCATTTCCAACAATGTAGTCAGATTAGCTGTGCTGATGAGATAAGCGATGGTCATTGTAGAGGATTTGATAGAAGGGGGGTTACAACTAACTTCACGTCGCTGTAAGCAGTGAGTTAAAATCACCAAAGGATATTGGTTGCAAATCGATTTGTGCTACATAGTTCAGCAAGCATAGGCAACTAGCTAGGATCAGTGCTAGGTATATGCCAACAACATGACATTTGTTTGTAGTGAGAACCAGTGTGGCTACCTCACTAAGCTGAGTGGTTTGTGAAACCTCCACTAATACCAAAGATACTCCAGCCTACCAGTCCCAAACTGCCTAGGGGGACAGACTATACCAAAAAGCCCCTCCCCCTACACTTCTTTGTCCAAAACCATTTCAGACAAACACACTATATTAAAAACACAGTACAAATGCAAAACAACCTTGCACACACATTTGAACAGTGCAGTCAGACTGCATTGGGCCACGTAATAGGTGGAGGTGGCTGCTTCGCAGCTATAGTTGAGTGCCTTTTCCCTTCAACCGCGGTTGGGACTGCACTGGACACAAACATGAACACACGCACACGTGCGGGGGGCGGCAAAGAGAAGGACACAGAGATTGGGCTGTGTCAGCATTTTCTCCCATATTGACTTTCCATCTTGATACACTAGAATACAAGCACTTTATCATGTAGAAAGTCTATATAACATTTTCTATACACTATTTATTTACACAAAATAACATAGTAACTCCTTAAACCTGTCGGCGTCCTCGTTGCTGTATCATAGACCATATGGTAGCTAAGCATTTCTTTCATTTTGTATCTTTGCCTGGTGTGCTTATACGCTCGGCCACTTTGCCCCTCTCCCATCAGAGATATTTTTGTGTAAAAGAGCAAGAGAGGGGTTAAGGTGGCGGAGGTTCTAAGTGCCCATAGGGTGGAAGTTATAGTTATCTTACCGCCGCTAACGTCTCGCTCTCTCCGCCATGTGCAAGCACAGGGGCTGCACAAGTACAGTGTGGAGCGCTCATTGACCTAGACACAAACGCGCCCCTCGCTCTGCCTCGTCTGTTCCGTCAACCTCTCCCCCTGGCTAGCGCTAAGACTCGGTAGGTGTGTGTTGACAATTAATTCTGAAATACCTCAAACCTTTCATGTAAAGTTTATGTAATTTAATTGAAAATAATAATAATGCTAATGATAACAATGATTATGAAACTATGATACTATGATAGTTAGTTTTGGAACTTGTGACTTGAAGCTTTATACTGTTAAATTTGATTTATTTGTTCACTCATCTCTTTTCTTCTTGTACGTTCTCTTGTTTGTTTTGCTACGGCGTGTACTTAGTGTTTTCATAAAGAAAAGACATTGTGAATGTTTCTGTGGATGGTAACACTAGAAAGACAGAAGACAGGCTTGATTAGAAGGGAGCCGGCCACTAAATTCAGATATTTAGTTTAAAGCTCCCACACAGACAGATGCATCAAAAATACATTTGGGATGATATTAAAACCAACATTTTTTTATGACAAACCAAAGGAGAAATAACTTTTACTCATTGCAAGCTTTCTTCTGCCTTTAAGTTGTCTTTTCTCTGAAAAATACAATTTCACAGTTACTGTTGAAGGTTCTTGGGTGTGTTCAAGTGGTCCTGATGTTCTTAGACTATTAAAACCAGCGCCTACTTATGAAAAAGAGGTGCAACTTTACTTTTCTGCATGGATATTGTATAACTGTATAGAAACCAACAGAAATGACCTGTGATTTTGTGGGGAGAGGAGGAAGGACAGTCTTGGGGATTGGGTGTAAATGGGCTGGGGGGATATTTTGGCTATCATAAAATGGGGTGGGACTATTTGGCATTTAGGCGTTGTTTTTTAGAATTTATGTCACTGTTGGAATCACTGGTTGTGTGCATGTGTTGTTGCAACCCGCTCCCCACGTTTATTTAATGTATATAAATCCCGACAGTAGGGGGCAGTGTGTACTGGGGGAGGTCAAACTCCTCTCCTCCAATCAATACCATTCAATCTTCATTCCTCAGCGTAGGGTCTTGACTTGGGTCCTGGAACGTGTGTCTTGCTTTTCCAAGGACGGGTTGTTTACTTGGAGTTAATCAGAGGGACACACACAGGCCCAGGCGCTCCTGCTATTCCTGTATGTCTGTCCAGAAGCTTTTCTTGAATGTGTGTGTGTGTGCGTGTGTGCGTGTGTATGTGTGTGCGTGCGCGATGTGTGTTAATTTGAATCTACTGTATGTGGATTAGAACATGTTTTATTATGTTACCTTACTTTGGGTTGCAATATTTGTCATTCAAAATGTTAAAACAATTTCTTAATAACTGACTGTCCGACCAACCATGGTACTGCTTGGCGCCTGACTCCTCCCACCTGAAGTGTTCTCAGCATCTGCTGTCAGACAGCACATGTGTGTGTGTGTGTCATTTCCCTGTGGGAAGGGAAGGTTGCCAATGGGGCTGATGTAGACACCTCCAGTCACACCGTGCTCTCCGTCTTCTGTTACCTGTTAGTCAATCAGACCAAGTGTCTTTGTGATGGTAGAGACAATCAGCTTGCAAACAAGAAAAGGGCAGAGAGAGGGCAGTAGGGAGCAGCATGAGATGGAAGGGGGAAGAGGTTCTCTGGGTCATGTGAAGCTGTAAAGAGCCCCCAAACCTAGCTCAATAGGCGCCTCTCATTTCTCATCGTCATCATCATCATCATCATCAATTTAACAAGTACACCTGTACACAGTCCAACCCCCAAACTCCAGGCCAATGCACCAAAACACCCAAATAAATCTCATGAAGTTAGACACACATATACCCCCCCCCCCACACACACACACACCCACACACACAACGAAGCAGAAAAACACCAGAA
>JAODTR010000019.1:1196806-1207061 GCA_025399935.1 Amblyopsis rosae
CACACAAAAAACTGCTATTAATAACGCTAATACAAGAACTGACCTTTTCCAGGCCCTACGCCACAAAGCAATTAAGGACATTTGGCAAAGTGCACTCCAGAGTAACTTGTCGGGAACATTCATGAGGGAAATTGTTACAATTGCAAATACTACCTGTGCTGGAGAGCTTGTTAGAGAACCACATATCCTGTAAACGTGAGGTCTGTTGTGCAGGAGGCGGAAGGTGGAATTAGACGCCAGCAAACCTCTGGTACAAATCTGTAAAATTAAAGATCCACACCAACTCTATATGGCTGAAGGGATTTTTTTATTGTAATAGCGTCCGCAGGTAGATCAGATACGCGTGGCGTAACTTGCATAGAGAATACATGTTCACGAGAACGCTTTGTAGTCATTACTAAATGTCTGTGCCACAGAACTGTTCACACTAGAGGCTACATGTTTGAATCATTGCTGCAGCTAGCTAAACAAGGTAATGTTAGCACCCAGGTTAACAGTCTCGCATTAGTCAGAAATATACTAGAAAAGGAACATTTAGGGACAAGTTCACTGATAAAAAAGGTTTTTAATGTTTAATCTAAACGTTTCAGGGACAACTCACCTGGTAACACTGACATAAGGATGCCGCCATGTTTTATATTACAGGGAATGACGACATCTGACGTAAATCGAAGGAGGGATTTAATACAAATGTACCCCGTCCCCTTCCCTTCAGCCTTCATTTAAATTCAGATATAGTATGCAACCTATAGCTCTATGTATGCAACAGTAGTTTTATATTAAATAGTTCTTTTTGGATCAGGATATAGATTTGAAACAAGAATTTCATTATAGACATGAGGTCACGCTTTTCCAAAATTGAAGTTTATTTATCAAAACACCTTGAACAAAAGGCAGTGACAAATAAAAGCAGGACATAAGAAAGAAAATAAAATTTGGTCACTAAAACGTATCTTGAAGAAACTTCAGAAAGTAAAAACACAGCTGCACTAACAAACTAAGTATGCCATGTATGCAGACAAAGGTCAATCAATAGATGACACTGGGCAGGTAAATATCAAGGTCATGTCAAATTTAAGAACAGTTTATGCATTCCTGTCAATCCTAACATCAATTTCTCTCCCATTCAGCCGGTAGCCATTCATATTTCGGCAAGCACGCTCTGCAGTCTCTGGGCTGTCAAAGCGAACCACACCACATCCCTTGGACTTGCCATTCTCCATCTTTATGTCAGCATACTGAACCATGCCTGCAAGAGGATAGAATACCATTTTAAATATGTACATTTTGGGATTAATTTGACAAGATTATGTAACTTCACTGCTGTCATGAATCCACAATACTAATTACATTTAATTCAGCTGTATGGCGCTGTTAGGATACACAGCTGGTTGGAGACTAGACCGCTCTACAATCAATAAAATATGGGGTATACACTGTGTAGATACATGAAAGTTGTACATGACTACATTATTTAACTTGCAAAACAGTAGTAGTATTCCTACCACATGTACTGAAAGTATCCTTCAGCATTTTTGAGGTGAGGTCAAAGGGCAGCTGCAAGACAGCAAGTATCAAATCAAGGTTAATACATCACGTTATAATAAAATGTATTTTTAATTAATTATATAGATAAACAGGAATAAAATATATTGTATATTGCAATATATTACATTTCTGACAAAGATCTGACAGCCCTTCCTGGGAATTCCTCCCACAATTCCAGGACCGCCTCCTCCGACACCACCGAAGGGACTTCCCCCAAAATCTCGTCCCATATCAGCAGGGCGATCAAACTGGGCCCCAACAGCTCCCATCCGATCCATTTTGTTGCCCATCCTGTCAAGGCCTCCGCTGGGGAAGCGGTCGAGGCCTGCAGCAGATCCCATTCGGTCAAAGTTGCTGCCGATGCGGTCAAGCCCGGTGTTGCCCATTCGGTCCATGCCCATCGGAGAACTGAAGTCCAGGCCAGCACTCATGCGCTCCAAACTGGACGGGCCTAGGCGGTCAAACCCAGCTGGGCCAAGGCGGTCCATGCTGGAGCCCATACGGTCCAGACCAGAACCCAGCCTATCCATGCTGGGCCCCAGCCGGTCCAGCCCTGTGCCCAACCGGTCAAACCCAGAACCCAGCCTGTCCAGGTCAGACACACGGTCCATTCTGTCCATACCCATGCGGTCCATCCCACCTAAACGATCGATTCCAGCTCCCATGCGATCCATTCCAGCATTCATTCGATCCATCCCTAGAGAGTTCCCTGCAGATTGTTAAATACCATTATTAAAACAAAGACCCTTTCTCCCCAAACAACCATGAAAACTTTTATGGAGGCCAAACATTCTGACAAAACTCTGAAAGTACTGACCCATTGTTCTCTCAAAGGAGTCCCCAAAACTATTCCGAGACATGCCCATTTCATTTCGGCCAAACTCCCTGTCAAAAGAACCGCCAACCCCACGGTCCATCTCTGACAATGCAAAAGATGATCTCATTAGAAAAGACTCGAGAAATATACTGTTTTGGAATACTTATAACATCTGAAAACCTTTCCTCACCATTCATTCTGCCCATTCCAGAAGGACCAAAACGTTCCATGGTGTTCATTCCTCCAAAGTTTTCCATTGCTTTAATAAATATAAAAGAACCTTAAATCAGAAGCTGCAAAAACAAAGTCACTGATGAAAGACTAATTGGGAGCATACATACCTCCCATGCGGCCCCCCATGTTATTAAAGCCCATTCCATCCATTGCTGTCGGTTGGAGCAAAAACAATTAGCCAACAATTATCAGGTTACCAATGTAGGTAAGATTTGAGAGTTTCAGACACTGCATTAAAGTGACCTTCCATAAAAGAGCATTATTTACCACCAGGACCCATATTGTTCATCCCTGCTGCTGCTGCTCCACCACCACCTCCCCCACCACCACCAGCTCCTCCTCTGTTGAGCTGAGTAGCATCGATAGGCTGACCTCCAGGCCCCAGGCCGAGACCGATACCACTTAGGCCACCTGGGAAGAAAGAAGATTGAATTTTGGGGATGGGATAGTAACATCAAACTAAAGAAAAAAAAGAAAGAAAAAAGGGAAACATGGCTTACGGGCGCTACACTAGAGCTGTATTTTCCTGATTAATGCTTTTGAGAAACGCACCCCGGGATAGTAAACACTAGTAATGCGCGGGTCGTGTTTTATTTATATGTATTTTGCCATAGTGTGTTTGTGTGTGTTTGAGAGGGTGGGGAAATTTAACCCGACCTGCAGGTTACGCATCACTAGTAACCACGTCCGTAGCGCTAAATAACATGTATTAAAAGATTAGACTGAGCCCTCTCCTCTCCACTTCTCTTGGAATTGGAGCAGGGAAACACTGGTCTACATTCATCCTCTTCTGCAGTACCTTGAGTCCCAAACAAAGTAAAAATCTAACGAAGGCCATTGATGTTTGTGTTTCTTAGCTTGTAGCATGTCACTGTTATGCTTATTTATTTTAATAATACAATACATAAAACCGCTTGTAGAGTTCTACATGCATCATTTTGTGCCGTTATACTGAATACCAGCACGGCTCAGCTGTTATCTCAGAATCTGTTAGCGGTTATTGATCGATTAACAAGCGTCGGTTATCGGTCAGAATATTTTTTCAAAATGAGCATCCCTATTTGCAATTCTATTCTAACCAAATTACCACAGTATCTACAGTATTCCTTTAGTGCCTTTACTAGTTCTTATAACATTTCATGAAAATCAGATGGTTTACTTACGGGGAAGAGCAGATCTCTCAGGGGGCCCAAAATCATCTTTTGGAAGAGACTTCTCATCCTTAAAAGAAAACAAAATTTTTTTTGCAAGAGCACTTAAAATTACTGTAAAACTTATGCCATATATTATATTAACTTACCAGTTTTACATGCATGACTCTATTGAACAACAGCTGGCCATTGAACATGGCTAAAACCAGTTAGGGAATTAAAACATTTTATGCAAATTAACATACACTGTAAACTTGCACATTATACACACACTAAACTATATGTTCCAATTTTTAAAAAGCACCAGAAGACTAGGGATGGCACAATCAAATTTTTTAGGGCCGATTCAAATACAGATTTGGTTATCGACCCGATTCCAGTGTTATTAAATTAAGCTGTGTTCCTCACTGTAACAGGAAGAGACTGTAAATCATGTTTTGTGTAAGGAACCATCAGGCTTTAATATTGCTTTCCTAACTCTGTAAAACAATGTAACATGGACAGGCCACACACACACGGCGTTTGGTTTAAGTTAAATTGTAAGTAGACCACAACCAATATATATTTTAGGACCTAGATGCATTTTAGAAACCTGCTGATAGCGTGGCCTGGGTAGAATTTCAATGTATTTTGTGGTTTGCTAAATGTATAATGCATTTAATTTCTTTTCAACGAGCTCTTGAAGATCTAATGTAAAAGACTGAGATTTTGTGTTACAATATTACCAGTTAAAGGTTTAGACCCATTTAACTGGTAAGAGAATACACTTTGTGAAGTTAAGCAAAATGCTCACGGTCTGCTAGCTGCCCACTCTCTGCCCTAGTGTTTCTACACTGCCCTGGCTTTGTAATAAGGAACCCAAACAAGGTGGTGCAGATAGCACAACACTGTTACCAATAGGGTTGGGTATCGAGAACCTGTTCAAAATGTCACAGAACAGTGGATTCGAAAAGACATGCATTTAGATTCTCCTTTGGTTCCTAATGTTTGCATTTCAGTCACATTTTTTCTCTGACAATGCAAAAGATTATCTCATTAGAAAAGACTCGAGAAATATACTGTTTTGGAATACTTATAACATCTAAAAACCCAAAAATATTGGAATCGGAACCGGGATTCGATAAGAAGAATTGGAACTGGAATAGATGACATTTAAACAATACCCAACCTTAATTACCAATGTGGGGGACATGGTTTGAGGGAGCACCCTATGGCATTGAATGGGTCTCTAGATTATGGACAATAAACTTGTTCCATTTAATCGAAAAAAATTATCTCTAGATTAATCGGCAAAGAAATAATAGTTTGGTACAGCACTGGTTACAACTGTCCAATTGCCACAGATACCGATCCAGCCATTTAAGTCAGTATCGCACCGATTTCCGATCTCCGTATCATATCGATGGCATCCCTCCCTATATCAGACCAAAACAAATGCTTAGTCAGCCGCACACACACAACCGGCTATGATATAGAACAGAGCACAGGCTACTGAGGAAATGTGATATCTTTCTCTACTCAAGATGCAGTTTAGTCTGCATTAAAACACTTCTGGAAGGATACAGACAGCCTGGACTGCTTCAATGGGCATATCAAATGTGACGGTTCCCATGCCCCTGCTCTTCCCATCCTTGTTTTCCAGGATGTCAGCCCTCACTACAACACCCGCCATACCAAACACCTCCTTCAGCTTTTTCCAGCCCACTTTGTAGTCCAGCTGTAACAATCAGATTAAAGAAAACAGTTCATATTAGTTTATCATAGTAATCATAAGTAAGGCTTCAAACGAGACCAATTCACTCAGTTAAAAAAGTACGTAAAATTTTTTTATTTTATTTATATTATATATATAGCAAGGGGTCCTCACATTAGCCACAAAGACAGTACTGCCAATCTTGCCAGCCTGCAGGCCATGGATGATCTCGTTGGGGATATTCGGGTTGTTCATCAGGCTGGGGGGGATATTGACCATGGAAGGGCCACCAGGGCCAGGGCCCATGCGGTCCATGTTCATCCCACCCATGCGATCCATGTTCATCCCACCCATGCGATCCATGTTCATCCCACCCATGCGGTCCATGTTCATCCGGTCCATGTTCATCCCACCCATGCGGTCCATATTCATCCCACCCATGCGGTCCATGCCACCCATGCCTCCCATCCCACCCATGCCCCCGTGCCCCCCAGGAGGACCACCGCCACCTCCACCCTGGGTCTTCTGGATTTCCCTCTGAGCAATCAAACCATCAGGGTCCTAGATAGAATGGAAGTCAGAGGAGATAAATAACGGTCCTATTTACATTTAATACAATAGTCATGGTAGAGCAAACGTATTAACTGACAACTTGCCTCTCTGACTTTCAGTGGACGCCCATTGAGGTTGTGCTTGTTAACCTTCTCTACAGCCTTCTTCATAAGATCCTCAGTCCTAAACTCAACAACACTGCAAGGGGAGGGGAAACACATTTTAGAACAACCACTTTATTATAGCTGCTAAATAAAGACTGGACAGACAGAACTATTGACATTCAACTTAAACAGAAAACTGAATCAGTTACTTACGCGCAACCCTTCAACGATCGAAGGCGACACAACAGCATAAAGCAAGGAAGAAAAAGAACAGTCAAGTCAGTAAAAGCCATGATGACTTAACAATGATATTTAAATAGACAAATACATTTCATGCGCATACATGTTTGATACAACAGACTTACTTGTAAGGCCTTGGACTCAACACCTTACTTGTCAGTGGGGTTATTGCATATTAAATATAATCACATTGCTCACAACCAGACCGTAACAAAAACAGTCTGGTGAAGCTACACCTTTCAACAGTATATTCAGACATCAAAAAGGGAGAAAATCCAGTCGATGGAATATCCCACTACAAAGATATTGGGAGTACCTAGACGAGTAAAGCAGTCTAAAAAGGTACATTTAACAACCTTGTTACAACCTCTTCCAAACTAGGCGCCATTCAGGCCAATTATCTATGTAACTATCTGGACCAAAAACGATCATCCTAGTGAACAATCCAACAACCAAAGGGGACATTGTCAGCTACTGCCACCCAACAGGATTGACTACTGAGAAGCCTGACGACCTACATAAAAAAATAAAAAGCAGCGACCTTTAATGTAGATGAGTGCCACAGACGACACCGACACACTCCACTGAGTCACCGCCTAACACACTGTTTCAGATTCTGTACATTACCCAACAATAAAAGTAAATGAAATCCCAAAGTGACTGGTTTGTTTAGCGTTTCATATTTTTATGTTTTTTGCACTTACCCTTGATTTGCCTTCAGCGTCCATTAAGTGTTCCACGTACGTTACCTCACCCACTACAAATCAGATTCCAGAGACGACACACACCAAGGGGAGAGAAGCCAAGAGAACAATGGGGATTTAGAGCAGACACAAACGGGGTGGCCGGTGACAGTGTGCTCAGACTGCCAGTACTGAGGCTTTCACCCCACGAGCACCTCAGCATCATCAGCAGAACAATCTGGTACAGGTCTACAAAAAGCAAGCTTATTTCTTGTAAAGAACATTTATACAAGTAAAATTACGCCCAAGCCTGTCCTTGTTGGAATATCCACAACTCCATTCAGTTCACGAAAGATTGAGGACAACAACTTATGCGGACATGTTGCAGTCAAAGACCATGAGCGCATAATTGCCTAAATGGCAATTAAGTTAGCAAAGCTCACTCAACACTTCAGTCCATTTCATAGCAAGCTGGTTTGTATTGAGCCAAATATCACCATTTTAGACAGCAGGTGAATGCACAGATACATTTCCCACTCCACTGCCACAAAAAGTGAAGGTTCACGATTAAAAAAATAATAATTTAAACAAAACCCATAATGTTAAATAGACGGGGGAACAGATACTATGATGTCTACTACAAACATCTGTACAAATATACCTGTAACTAAAATGCAAAGATTCAGAATTTTGATCCACCATTGATCATTTCCCGAGTTCAAAATAATGTACCAAAATAAACCTCTAGCAACAAGGACAGGACAAGAAGCTGCTTCAATTTATAGACCTGTACCCCAAGAAATCCCCAACGCACATCTGTGATTGGCACAACACGGAGATATGCTGAGAATATATTTGCTGTGTCAAGGAAAAACCTAAAAAAGAAAGTGCAATGTAACTCCACAGTCAGTAGTAAAACCAATACCAAGTTTGATTCCAATATAGGAATATTACCTCAAAAACATTTAATTAAAATGTAAGCATATGCCGATTTGAAGCATTGCTTTTGATATACCACAAACTTTCACAATCCACATAGCTAAGCAGCTTCTTTCACAGAGGGCTTAATAATACTGTATTTGTCAAAAATCTACATTGTACTTCAATTGAAAGAGACTTCCATACTAATCCACCCTGAAACAAAATATAACATGATGAAAGGTAACACCATATGGAAGGCAAATATTCCAGTTTTATTCAGAAATTACTGATAAATGCACAATTTATGTGCTAACATACTACACCCAATAGATAGCAACTCATTCGTCATCTCTGGGCAAAATCTAGTCAAGACATTGGTTCATGCAACTCATTACACCGTTAAATGAATCCAAGCAAGGGACTCATTTAAAAAGAAGTTGTATACATATACACAATTTCCGCATTGTAATCTCAAATCTACAGTAGGTTGAAAAACAAAATATTATTCAGCTCGTGCCCCCAAGTCTCTCCCACTCCATTTATTCCAACTAACTCCCCCTTTCAAAAACTCACATTAAACCAACTCGTTCCGTTTTCAGTTGTTTTAGATTTAAAACCTGGAAAACAATGAAATGACACCGAGAGCTATGCCTTAAATCCAGTTGAGTACAATTATTTATACCCACATCCGGGTTTACATTACCTTTTTCTTTCATCAGGTCTTTGAGTGCTTGCCATTTAACATCGTAAGGGATGTTACTGACAAACACAAGGTATCTCTTGTTTACGTTTCCATATGGCTCGAAGCGCGCACCGCCACTTCTCTTTACTGGCCTCTCTTTTCTGCTGCTTGAAGGTTCAATCTTTGCTTTGCCATTCACTACTCTGCAGAGGCAAAGGGAGGTTCAGTCAGTGCTAGGTGTTAGCATACACATTGTGCTACTGCGACACAATGGTTGGCTTAAAATACCTTTTCCTAACGTTACACTTTGTAAATAAACCTCACTACCAGGACGAAATATTATAAAATCAAAAAAACATGCAGTTATTTAAAACAATGCCTACCACGAGTATTATAATGTGTGAGCTATGTACTTTTGTATATTAACTAATGTAGGCCGAACACGCGCTACCGGTACGCTATATGGAAATAATACATTACGTGGTAACCACATGCCAATTGGTTATTTTCGATGATTTCCAATGAATATTAAACATTCCCTTAGTTTAGATTTACATAGGAATCGTCCATATTTAGCACATAATAGCTAGCTAACAAAAGAATCAATAGCTGCGTCGGTCATTACCCTTGCTGCTGCGATGGCGGCGGCGGCTGCTGCAGGCCTGGTTTTTCTGCCACATTATCGGCCTGTTCAGTCGACATCTTCTTGGTAATGCTTGTAAAATATGTAATAAAATCAACGTCGGGTCGGTCTCCGTAATGACAATGGTCACTTGTCTACCGTCACAGAAATGTATCCTCACTGCGCAAACACACAGATTTTGGAGACAATGCGGTACACCCTACTCGTCACAACCTCAGAAAATGGCGGAGAATAAATTCTAGGGTAATCTTTTGAAAGGCGACCCAGAGGCGAGAGGATTCTGGGAGTGGAGAGACATTTTCTATACCGGTATAATAAAGTAAATTTTTTTTTTATAAATGTAGTACTTTTACATTTGACATATAATATAACATAGGCATACCAACATAACACATATTTGTACGTATAAATCCGTTCAGTCTGGATTTGTTTCTTTTTTTTTATTTGAACACCTTAAATGCATGTTTCATTAATCTGGTTTTGAGAAATGTTAATTTGTATAATTTTGCATAATTCTGAACGCAGACAATATTCACAATATTATGCGTTTGGAATATTTAATCAATCTATTTGTATGGACCACTTCTGCCAAACCAGTAGGGGTCAATGTTCCAGTTGTTGTTGGTCAATTTTCAGTTTTCTTTCTAGTACCGTATATAGTGTAGCCTAACTATCTATAGCAAGATTATAAAGACAGACTGCAAAGTGAGCTTTGAACCATACCTACAATATCAACAGAGATTTATTTAAGCAATGGGAAACAGAGATGATGAATACGATTTCTTATTCAAAGGTAAGCGTAATCACCCAAGGGAGACCGCACTAATGTCTTATTTTCACGTTAACTGCAAATATTAGCTTACCATCCATCCATCCACCCATCTTCTCCCGCTTATCCGGAGTCGGGTCGCGGGGGCAGCAGCTTCAGCAAGGGACCCCAAATTTCCCTTTCCCGAGCAACATCAGCAAGCTCTGACTGGGGGATCC
>JAODTR010000019.1:1215274-1230739 GCA_025399935.1 Amblyopsis rosae
GAAGATTTGTAGTCGGTTTACTACAGATCCGATAGAATTGACGGGCCTGGTTTCAGCCATGCTTGCTGGAACCCGAACGCGCTATCGGTGATTTGACTCCTAGTTTAAGTTGTGGGCGTCTGCCCTTTAAGGTTTAGGTTTAGCCGTAGTTAAAGCTAAACACTGTAAGCTTTAGTGGTTTAAAGCATATAAATAGGAGGGATAGAGAGTGAATACATTTTTTCCTAAATTTTTGAAAAATTAAAAAATTATGAAAAAAAAAATATATATATATATATTTTTATTGGATAAACAAGTTTAATTGTGAAATTAATTCGAATTAGAATTTAAATTATTAAATGATTTGAAGATTAATTGGCTTGTACTGTGTTATTGAAATAAAATAATAAAAATTGAATTTAATTGAAGTCTAATTTCTTTTATTGGTCTGGTTTCTATCCTCGAAATAAAAGTATTGTTGAATACCTATTAATGTTAGGAGTAGCTCGTAAGAGTTTTACAGTTAAAGAGGGAAAGTTGTGTAACTATTCCTTCAATTCGGTTCAGATTGGATTGGCTGTAAGCAGACAATTGATTGTTGGTTATCTAATTTAAATGGTATTTAAATTGAAATTCCAATCGTTATAAACACTAGTTGAGCAACTAGTTTAATTTACTACTTTATTTACTACTTAACTAATTTATTAGCTTGTGTTGAAGCTGAAAGTTGAAACTAATTATGTGGGAATAGTAGTGGTTTTGGCTGTGAGCCAATTTGGACAGGAGAGGGCAGTGTTTGCCCTGGGGGAAAGGTTTGGGTGGTCACGCCTAAGGGTAGAGTTCAAAAGGTTTTTCAACTTTAAGACAGCCCATTTAGCGTGACACAGTTACAGTTAAACCTCAAATGCACGCAGTGCGAATTACCACCGGGTTATACTGTAACCTATGGACGACGCAAAGTCTAATACCATAAAGTATTTTACTACGCCGCACATGTTTGAGGCTTGAGGTTGGGAACTCCAGTGTCGCAGGTTGCAACGTAATCTTCTGTTTGTACTGCGCATGTGGCAAAAGAGCCACTTTACCAATATGGCGATACTCTTAATTAGAATATCGTGCTTCACTGTGACAATGAGCAAATACTTTGTAAGATCGAGCTGCCATTTTCCTCAGTGTCTATCTATTAGTAAGTCTATGGTCTGTGCTCTTTTGGGCTCTCTGTATCTCTATGGTGGTTCTCTTATCTCGTGTCATGTCTTGTGTTGAAGCAGACCTGAACCCCATGCCTACAGAAGAGATCGTCCAGATGTTCAATGAGTTGCGCAGTGACCTGGTGCTGGTCTATGAGCTCAAGCAGGCCCACAGTAACTGTGAGTATGAGCAGCAGATGTTGCGTCACCGCTACGAGGCCCTGCTGAAGGCTGGCACAGGGCCCGGGGCAGGGGCCATCTCTGTTCCCCAGGCAGGGGACTTCATCTCTGGCAGCAGTATAGCCACAGCCACCCCAGGATCTGAGGCCCCGGCTTGGCTCAGCGCAGACGATATCAAGGTGGAGGCCAAGGAGCAGATCATTGATGTGGTTGGCGCGCCACTCACCCCCAACTCTGTAAGTCTAAGATCACTACCCACTCCAATTATTCTTGTGTGTGTGATGAACATATTTACCATTATGTAGACAAAACAATTGTAAACACAATCCGGGAATTGCTAATGCCTCACAAAGTTGTGTGTGAAAATACAGAACCAAAGTGGGCCCTTGTCTAATAAAAAGGACTTGTAATGGACCGTCGTGTCTTATAACGGATGCTGACTGTATTGTTTTTCTGCTGATGCAGCGCAAACGTAGAGAGTCAGCCTCCAGCTCCTCATCAGTGAAGAAGGTGAAGAAGCCATGAGGAGCCCTGTGGAGGTGCTGGAGGACAGGGGAGCAGTGGAGAGTCCCAGTGGGAGAGCAAAGGATGCTATCCCTGTCCACACATGGTCCTACACAGACATGCACACCCACACACACAGCTGGTGCAGCCTCTCTCAGTAGCTAACCACCATGGTTGTGACACAGCCGACAGCTGAGTGACATTCCATTCCAGTGCCTGGCTCTCCCTGGCTCCAGCAGTGCTCTTCCTCAGATGAACCCACATCAACTGTAAATTGCCGGGCTGAGCTGCTGGGCGGCTGGTGGAGTAGGGAATGGGTAATTGAAATGAAAGGAGAGACCAGGAGAGGGCTAACAAGCAGCATCACTTTCCTCCCTCTGCTCCTGTGTCTTTGTCCGCTAATCATGCTGGCTCTATCGACTCCCTGTAGCGTTAGTCGACCCCTAGCTGTAGAGGAGAGGCCTTACATTGTCAACATCTAAACTGTGTTGCCATTTGCTCTTCTTTGTTAAAACGAGCATGGCAAGAGACTTTTCTCATATTGTCAATAAAGCTTTTTGTTTTTGTAACCTTTTGTATTTTGTGTTTCTGGTGCAGCTGGGATAAGACTTATTCTCAAAGACAGTTTTCACTATAGAACACACGTTTACCTGCCAAAAGATGTTACGCTAAAAAGTTACTGTGACCTACCAAAGATAGTCAGAATGCCCTAAAAAATAGGCTGCCGCTGCTGGAATTGTTAGTGATTATTTGGCAAGCCATGGGTGACCAGACAAACAAAACAAAAAGACCATCCTTTTACAGTCACAAAATATATGTTTAGGTCATGGAAATCTCTGAACATTAAATGAATGCAACAGAATAGATTTTTACCTGTCAGACTTAACATGTTTGAAAGCAGCAACATTGCCTAAGCAATTATAAATGTTAATGAGCAAGCCCCATGGGTTATTGTCTTAACATTACTTTGATTGAACATTGTTAATTATAACTATTTATAAAGCACCTTTATTAGTGTTAAATCTCCACTTGCTGTCCTCATGTCAAAACTCAGCTCAGAAACATTTAAGTGTTAATGCTTTGTTTGCTATGGAAATTGTGTGATCATGACATTTTCCCCTTATGTCAGCTCAGATAATGACTTCATTAATATGATAATCAGTGATCATTCTCAGGTTACCTAACACCAGCCATGGAAACTTCATTAGGGGTTTTCCTGAAAATTCATAATTGCATGTAAATTATGCAGTTTAGAGAACTTGGATATTAATTTCTTTGAAAATATACAAATCCCATTTCTGAAATAGTTGGGATAGTATGGAAAATGCATATAATAAATGTGATGTTTTATAAATTCCATGTAACCTGTACTATGTTAGATTCACAGTGGCATTCAGGTCATCAGAGCAACCCAGGTATCCCTGTATGCAGCAACATTCACCAGCTCCTCCCGCTCCAAAGCCTGGGAGATATAATCCCTCCAGTGTGTCCTGGGTCTGCCACGGGGTCTCCTCTCTGTTGCATGTGCCTTGTACACCTCCAGTGGGAGGCAGCCAGGGAAGATGCTTATCAAGTCCCCAAAACACCTGCTGGCGAGAGAGAGTCCACCAAGTCACTTTGCGGAGGAAACTAATTTCGGCCCATTGTATCCTCAATGTCATTATTTTGGTCACTAACCAAAGCTAGTGACTATAGGTAAGGTTGGGACCAATCAGTTAATAGAGAGCTTTTGCTAACAGCCTAGCTCCCCCTTCACAACAGTTCGATACAGATCCCACATTGCTGCCACCGCTGCACCGTCTGTCAGTCTCACCCCTTTTACCCTCACTCGTGAAAATGACCCCTGGATACTTAAACCATTGATTCAGACTTGAGGTGCTGATTTTCATCATACCTGCTTTACACTCTGCTGCAAACCATTCCATAGGCTGCTAGAGGTCCCAGTGTGAGGAAGAACAAAGGACAACATCATCAGAAAAAAACTGATGACACCCTTCCGCTTCCCTACCTGGCACCCTCCGACCCATGACTATGCCTTTATTTCCTGTCCATGAATATCACAAACACGAATGGAGACAAGGTGCAGCTCTGCCGGAGTCCAACACCTCTGAAGTGCAAACACAGCTCTACCTTTTGGTGTACAAGGACCTAAAGGCATGCAAAAGTGGCCCTGGTACTCCATATATTCTGTGGCATCACCTGCCACAGAATATATCAACGAACATGGGTGTACACTTTCTCCAGTTTACTAGCCAACTAGCATTTTAACCACAGCTCTTAGCAGCAGAATCAACAATGGCTGTTTGAACATGTCAGGCCTCAAGGATGTCTATGACATGATGTACGCCAATTTAATAAGGGATGTATGAAAAGCATACACAGATGAGATTTAGAGCATATCGATCTGAAGACCATTGCTGTAACTTCTGCAATTGATCCCTACCAATGGACCATAAAATAATCAGTTCATCTCAGAGTCCTTCTTGATCAGACAAAATTACCTCAACAACTGCATAAGCAGTAGGTGCTAGAGAGAAGGGATACTAGATTTGCCTGTCTGCAGTCCTGACCTGTCTGATTAATATAGTGTGGTGCATCATGAAATACAAAATATGACAACCGAGGCCCTGTACAATTGTGCACTTGAAGACCTAAATAATGGGATGATTTTGCAAATCAAATGGGTGACCAGTTCCCACAAGTTTTTCGGAATTGGGCTTGTATCTTTATCTCCATGTCCACATCAGATGTGTTCGTCAATAAATAAGTTTATGTAGTCTTGAATCTCTTCATCGTAGTGTGCTGCTAATATAGTGTTGTCAATGCAGGCCCTCTCCTGAGCGGACTAGTGTAAACCTGTCTGCATCGTTGGGAAGCCTTCCATGACCTGAGGAGTGGCTGCAGCTGGTGAGTAAACATGGGTAAAATGGATTCTCCTTGTCTATATTTCATGTTGAAAATTGGCTCGTAAATCCAGCAGTTTGATCTATGGAACCCGTCGTTTCTTGAAAAAACCTTCGTAAATGTGTAATTTCTCCCTTGATAGAACACAAGTGAAAGGCTATCTTTCTTTTGCTTCTGCCTCCTCTCTTTCTGTCCCCTTCTTTTTCTTTCTTTCTCTCTCTTTGGCAGGCTGGATTGGATTAATGCTCCCTTCTCTTTTCATCGCCACTAATCCATTCATCAAACATGGGCCTGCTATTATTGTGTCTTATACAGCAGGTATGTTGTAAGATAGGCTTCAAGGAGGTGAAGGCTATTAATAAATAGAGCTCTAAATTGAAAATGGGTGGGTTGGGGTGCCTCGCTGGCCATGCGTGAATGATAAAGACCCCCAGCAGCCTCCATAGATGCCGACGTATGTTTAGCGGTGCTGATGTGAAAAGCATGAGGCAGAATGCCACAGCGCAGTGTCTGGTAATCTGCTGCTGATGGTGGGAGATGGAACTCTATATCAAGGCCTGCATGAGGCCCGAGAGGTGCTGTAGCTGTTTATCATAATAGAACTGTATCCTGGCTAATCATGGACATAGGTCTCTGTCTGCCTTCCTCTCAGACATGGGCAGGGGTGCAGACACAAGAATTCTCTTCTTCATCGTTGATCTGAGCAACTGGGCAATGTTTGCTTTTATGTGACACAGTGCTTGTCATTATTTATATAGCCATCTACCATCAGTGATTCTGGGAGATGTAGGAAGGGAGTCAGGAGGGACTGTTAGTGTTCTGTAGCGTCCACTGTATGCCTGGGACTGAGCAGCCAGGCTGTGAAACACACTATGCATGCCATCTCCATGTCCCTCATTTTGACTTTCACCTCTTCTACTTATTTGGCTCACCCTGAGGCAGACAACTTTTAATCATCAGATCCACTTGGACCTGCCAGGACACTGAGCTACAACAAAGATATGGGAAGTCCAATCTTTGGCTCAGAAAATCACACATGCCCAAAGGGCCACATTTCTACTAGACGTTTTTGCCCGTGGCTGGATGGACGCCAAGTAGGATGCAAACCCAATAACTAGTGCTGAGCAGTGCTTACAGCTAGGCATTAACCCTGCTATCCACATACCACATTAATGCCCCTGAGAGGTAGAAGGGAGTCAAGTGGAGGAGTGTGTGAGTGGGACTCAATCTAGACTTCTTACCTGATGGAACTGGGCTAGAGACTTCTAGTCAGGACAAGGAATATGAGCTGGGACTAAATAGCAACACAGCTGATTTCAGATGTAGTGCTACATTGACACCTGCTCTACCTCATTTAAAATCCAAGTTAAAGCAGAAAACATGCATTAATATTCCTTGCAAATCCAGTTTTATTAATTGATTTATGATTTATGACAAATATATAGATATATAGATATACAGCTGCGGGAAAAACAAAGAGAACATTGCACATTGTTTATTGTGCAATATATTTGACATGCAGATTTGAGTGCAGAGCTTCCTTTCAATATTATGTAATGTTTGGTCTTTGCACAAAATGTCATAGCTATGTCATATAATAAATATACAAAGAGGAGATATAAGGGTTAAGTCGACAGACACCTGGGTTGAGAGGAATTGAGAGCTGTTTGATATTACAGTGGTCCAAACATTTGTTCTACTTTGTTATGTATGTGAGCATGTACATGAGCAGTATATACATATACATGCAGTTGTGGTTTAGTTTCTCCTTTTGAATTTAATATATATCTGTGGAAGCAGAAGCGTTTAAGACCCAGCAGGTTTAAAAGTTCCATCTTTATAGGACAGATTGCAGCTGACAATAAATAAGACAAGCTTGTTTCTGTCCCAGCAGCAGCAGCAGCAGCAGGGAAACACCCAGGTCTGATGTGATTTGTCAGCATCACACATAGAGGCCTTTCAACAGTTCCTGACAGTTAGCAGTGGAGACCAGTGAGGCAGTGTCTTTCTCTCTTCACCTGCCCAAGCACAATTCTAAGAAGAAAAAAAATCCAATTTACCATGCGGATCCGCAGCTGTCACTGCAAGGGAATTAAACATTACCCATAACTCACTGGGGCTACCGAGCAGGTTAGTGCAGGGCAGGCATGGTAACATCACTCTGGGGTGCAATAACAGAGGATTTTAACCTCTGACCTCTTTACTAGGGCTGCTGGCAGGCAGAACATCTCCCAGACACAAAGCAGTTTCACCAGGCTGGGCCCACCGCTCCTCACTCACACGTGTCCATGAGGCTGCCTGGCCCATGAGCATGTTAGCATAAGCACTATGCTTTGCAGCAGCTCAGCTCCGTGTGTCCTGGTGTCATCACCCATGGTTTCTGGCTGGGTGCTGCTGGTGCCACTGGTCGGCCACAATCAGCTGAGTGACGTTTCATTAGCGCCTGCAGCTGATCCGGTGGCGGGAGTCAGTGGGTGCATGAGACCATGAAGGGAGGGAGGGAGAGAGAGAGGGAGAGTCTCCTGCGCTGTCACTGTCACATCCACAGCCACGCTCATTACGTTGGATTCATTTAGCACAGGTGCTCATTGAGACGAGCTGTGTGCACGTTCAAAATAGAGCTATCACACACGTATACGCACACACACTGTACCTGTCCTTCTTGCTGTGAGGTGTGTCTGCATGAATCATTTGTAAGTAACATCGTGATCAGATGTTTACTGTGCCTGCTGTGCTTGTGTTTGTATGTGGCCTGCACTTCCCTGGGGTTGGAGCATGCCAGGACATGGGTGATCCACAGGAGTGCTGGCAGTGGGGGGCTTAGCCAGAGACAAGGTCTGAGTTTCCCCACAGAGCCCACGCTTGGCTGGCCTCTACTACCCATTTGTCACCCTGGGCCAGTAAGACCCATGGAGAGATTATGTGAGAGCAGAGACACTGGGGGACTACAGCAGGAATAAGAGGATCAGTTAAGCTATAAACACAGCCATGTTTCTCTGCCCCATAGCCTGCCACTCAGTAATGACTGTGGAAAGTTCACTGTGTGCAGTGAGTACTGTTATGGCCTTAGTGGGAGCCGTGGTGTGGTCAGACGCTGTCTGTCCTGTGCCTGCTGGAGGATGAGTGGGGTGGCCCCGCTACAGGTCATTTAACAAAAGAGTTAACTGGTATCAGTCTGCTTTGACCCAAGCTAACGAACTGTAACCCAATGTAGAGGACCAGACACCAGGTTTGGCTATAATTAGAATGATGTGCGCTTCTTCATTTCCATATTTTTGAATATTCTACTTAATTATGCAAAGAGAATAGAGAGGTAAATGAGAAGTTTTAAGAAAGCCTCATAAAGTCCTTATTAAGAGTGGAGGGGATTAATGACGTTTAATACGAGGGCAATCAAACATTTAATGCAAAGTCTCTCCTGGAGGCAAACAGTATTTAAATGAGTCAATTAGACCTTCATTATCAACAAGGAGAGTCACGTCCTTGTGAAGGCTGGTGTGGGGAAACCACTCCCTTTTAAAAGGAACTAATGAAATACAAAACAAGTTAACAACTTAGACATGGAAAATGTACAAATATTGATTGCTAGAGGGCTGCTTACATCTTGTCGTCAAATCAGTGAGGAAATGTGCAATATCCACTGGAGATTGTCTCATAAATCACAATTATCGAGTTAGCATGATCTCTTGTCCCAATTAGCCGTGTACATACTAGTGGAGAGTGGAGGTGAACAGGGCCATGACTCAAAATGTCCATTATGAAATAGAACATTACATTATCTCAACATATCTTAAACAAAACATCTCTAAAATTTGCATCTCACTAACAATCCACTTAAGACACACACACACACACACACACACACACACACACACACACACACACACACACACACACACAAAGACATACAGTACATGCGTATCTAGTCGAGGATGACTTGAATAATGTAGCGAACTCTGTGGATATATCATTGTCACCCCCCTCTCTCCCCCTCCCTGTCCTCTCCCCTCTCTCCTTTCCTCCCCTCCATGTCGGAGCCTGCTCTGTCAGTCGCCTCAGCACACAATTACTGGGTGTGATTGCTATCAGGCGGGACGTAGGGGAGCCTCCCAAATTAGAGCCTAAATAGGATTTCCTCCATGGTGAAGGCCAGCCAGCGGCCCGGCCATGGTAATGAAAGCCTATACATCACAATCAGGCCGACAATCCTATTCATACTGCAACACATTACACTCACTCCTCATAATTATAATGGCCTGACAGACGGCCCTGCCACGCACGAAGGGGGGCGGGAGGGGGCAGTGAGCAGGATGAAGGAAGGAAGGAAGGAAGGAAGGAAGAGCGGAAGGTGGTTTTCTACATTCCCTGACACCAGAACAGAGGGAATTTACCTGGTGTTTTTTACAGTATACTGGGAATGCTGAGGTCAATACGAGTTTGGATTGTTTATCAAAAGTTTATCAGATACAGTTAGCACGTGTATGTTACTGCTCTGCTTGTCTGCTGTTCTGTGCAGCTCAGCCCAACACTCTCACAGGCAGGCACGACTCCACTTATAGGCATGCTAATAAAGTGTATCGCCCTCAGACAACCTCAACCTTTATATTTAGTGAATTATTCTTTACACACCTATTACACTTAATAGTCTAGTTAAACAGAAATGCTGAAACTCAGCATGGAGGATGTCTACTCTCTCTCTCTGACCATATCTTTCATCAGACTGAACCCCCCCCCCCCCCTTCCTTCCCACACACACACACACACACACACACACACAGTGATTTGGCGAAGGGGGGATCAATACTGTGAGGAGAAATCAGCGATGGGGAGAATAAGACAATGGGGTATCTGATGGAGGTTGGCTGCTCCTTGTATCCGCGGCGACCAGGCAACAATGGATTGGCCCAGAAATCCGATGGCACTTGCCGGACAGTAGGAAAAGTGAGGCAGATGAAAAGAAAGATTGCTAATGCTCTCCAAGCAGCCATTTTAATCTGTGACAGAGGAGAAGCCATTATCACACAGCAACCCTCCTCTGTCTGATAAGACCCCCTTGTCGGCCTGCTAGGGGTAAAGTGTGTGTGCACGTATGTGTGTGTGTGTTTGTCTTGCACAATGGGATATTGCAAATGTGATTTAGTAGATCTACAGAAGCCTCTTATCAATGTAAATCACTTTTAAGAACTTGGTCAGATGTTAAGCAGCAGTGTGTGGATTCAGATGACAGTAACCCACTATGCCCCCTACTGGCAGGCATAGACTACATCATTATAGGTGACCCTGGTCAGGGCCCCAAGCCAGCAGCCACCTTGAGTCTGTCAGTCTACAACATCCTGGAGAGATGTCTGTCCTACACTGTTGAAGGGTGACGTGAAAATATCTGTATGTACTGTAGTTGTGTGTGCGTGTGTGTGTGTGTGCGCGCACGCGTGTGGTGGAAGGGGGTCTTGTCTCTCCATCAGCCAAAAAGATAGCGTTTTATCTCATCATCACATCACAAGCCTAAAGAAGAAGACAAAAGAGATGAAACACACACACCTATGCACACATCTGGATCTGGAACAGATAGAAAGGTGACATGGTTGCGTGCGTAAATAGTGTGTCAAATGTTAGTTCTTATGTGTAGTATATGTGGTGTGTGTGTGTGAACATTTGGGGGTATTATTGATGCTTACACTAGTGTGTGTGTATTCCCATTGGGTGTGTCTGTTGTAACAATGTGTTGTCCGTTCTGTGATCAGGACAATCCATCAGGCCCTACCGCTCATTAATCACTACACACTCGCAAACACACACACACACACACACACCTTTGGGATGTGGGCAGGCAGTGATAAACAGCAGGGTTAGTTTAGTGGAGCACTTCCACCTGCACACAGAGAGAGAGAATGATGATGGGGGGATGTTTCTAGATGGAGAGAGAGGATGTGACGCCCACCCACACACGCACAGACACAAACTTTTCTTAAAGGTTTAGTCTAGGTGTATTCCACTCAAACCCACTTGAATCACAGTATACTAATGAGCTAATGGCTAAAGACATTCTTTCTAGTTACATATAATGTAACAAAAATCCCAGATCATGCTTTTCTGATAAGACCCCCTTATTAACAGTCTGATGGGGGTTAAATGTGTTTGTGATCATACCTTTTACCGCACCACTAAAATATGAGTTAGAAGGAATACACTGTGAGTTAATGATATTTGAAAGTGTTTTTAACAAGCAGTGTGTATTATTTGCCCAATTTGGCAACAAATACCTGCACCACTTACACAACAATGATCCTCTGATTCGTATCTAAACAATATCCAAAAGTTCCGAAGGATGAAGGTTCTCAACTGAGGGAAGTTTATGGAGACTTATTCTGTTCAGGTTTTATACATGTTTAAGATACACAAAGTGTGATTAGAACAACTTTAATCTCATGAATCTCTTCAACACTACCACTTTACAAGACTTGGTTTCACTAGAGTCGACAGTCTCAGGGTGGTTTCATGTCAGCATTGTTACAGCCTCTACTATGGATCACCAGCCTGGGCCATGCAGGCTGCTCAGCACAGAACCAGTGTACTGGCTAATTCACTATTGATCCAGGCCAGATTTCCACTTGTGTTTGGTTTGGACTGGAGTTTTGGTCACGTTTGAGCTCTGCCTTAGGGCCCAAGGAGGGGCCCTTGCCACTCTCTTAACAGCCACAGCACACAGACAAAGAGCGTGTGAGACGGAGAGAGACAGAGCGCTGAAAGGCGCGATCGGAACATTGGAGCCAGGTCATTAGCGGATGGTGATGAATTCCATGGGTGGCGAGAAAGGAGAGCGCCACTGGCTTTGTGTTCGCTATAGCAGCGTGGTAGCTAGCACTATGACTGGCACGCTCACGAGGCAGGAGTCCCCGTTATTGATCCCTTTAGTGGAAGTCTTTGTATCTGGAGAATAGGGACTTGTGTGGAGCTGTCCCTGGTGTGTGGAGCTGTCCCTGGTGCTGAAACACATCTGTTCTTTCTTTCTTTCTTTCTTTATTTCTTTCTTTCTTTCTTTCTTTCTTCTTATCTACCTATCTCTTTATTTATTCTGTTTACTGTCACCCTTCTCTGCAGGTTGACAGAGAGAGGCTGTTTATTCCAGTGGTAGGTCAAGAAGGGTCCTTTGTGTGTGCGTGCCTGTGTGTGTGTGTGTGTGTGTGTGTGTGTGTGAGCAGCCCAGGTCAACAAACATTTACTTAGTGACACAATCCTAATGAATGTCCCCTGTCACCCTATTGTGCGTGTGCACACAGGCACACACACACTCACAGAGTGAAAGAAGGGTTTCCTGTGAGCAGTGAAGGAGGAAGAGATCTTGTCCTCTCTCTTCCTCTCCCTGGTTCCTCTCTACCCCCCACCCATCTGCCTCTTTATCTACTCTCTCTCTCTCTCACTCTCTCTCCCTCACTCTCTCTCCCTCTGCCAGGAACAACATTCCCGGGACTAATTGGAATTCTGTCAGCAGGTAAATGCTTTGTGACCAGTAGTTGACAGTTGTGCCAGCCCACCCCAGCTTTGCCCTGACACTCATGGGGTGTGTGTGTGGGGGGGGGGGGGGGGGGCCGGACAGGCTGGCAGTCAGTTAGCAGACAGTGTGTGGACGTGGACCTGTCTGCGAACCATGTGTGATACTCCCATTACCCAGTGCCATGCCGGAGAAGGCAGACGGCCATAGAACAGCTGGATAATGCACTGCCTGATGGACTACACACACACACACAGACTCACACCTCGCCTTGTCTCCTAGGCCTGCGACGTCAACAATGCCTTGATGGTGTCAGGATAGCAGGCGCTAAGCCAAATGTCACCATCCACAGGACACCTGACGTTCAATTGTTCAAGCTTGTTTTTTGTGGTGGTGGATGAGGGTTGGTGCATTATGGGAAAAAGACTTGTGTACTCATCACCTGGATTTCAGGTATAACCTTGTTCGTACTAAGGATAGTAGTTAGTACTAGTAGTTATGGGCAGCATAGACAAGTGGTGTGGCTGTTCTATTCTCAGCTGGAAGGGTCTGTGTCTGAGCCTTGACATCTTGAGCCAGACCAAGTATTAGCTGCCTGTGAGTCGCTTTGGGTAAAGCATTGGCTAAATGACTAGTTCAACAGAATCACAGCTAACGTGGTATTTGTATGACCTGTACTAGCAACATAATAAACAGTACTTTGGATGCAGAAGTGGTCTTAGCGTAGCATCTTGATGACCACGCTCGGCTAATTAAAGCTGGCTGCTGACAGTTGACCCTCAGCTCAGCACTTCCCTAGGGGTCCGTTAGCATGCTAATGCTAATCCCCGGTGATGGGGGGACGGGGAAAAGTCTGTCCCCCATGGCCATGTTCCGTTGTGACCACAGGATGTGTCAGGGAGACCTGGGCAGTGATGTGCTAACGTTCAAACATCTGTGTGTTATGCTTCTGTAATTAGAAAATAGGCAGGGGAAAGGGGCTTCAGGGGACACTCAGGCCCTGTAAAACAGTTGCTTTAGCATTCTGTAATGTGTTAATTTGCCTCATGCAAAGTTTGGAGGCATGGGGTCTGGGTTATTTCTCACACATGAGAGACTCGTATAGAGTTTAATCTTCAATTCAAAATCCAGTTTAAAAGTGAACTCTAGAAAGGTCAAAGCCTTTATGCTAGGCCTTTAAAACATGCTAATTGTTGGAACAGCTCTAGCACATGTTATTCCCAGATCATTTCAGTTAAGTTGGTTACATTTCTTCCCCAAACATTTAAGCATTATACAGTAGCAACATTGCTTTTATCTCACCTCTCTCATGCTGATGTGAGTGCTGCAATAAGATAACAATAGGTAACCCACTAGAAATATATGAACAGGAAGAAGAGAGAGAGAACTCTCCATCACCTGTCTGTCTGTCAGTTTATCTGTCCTTCCACTCTCAAGGGAAGGTCAAGGACACATGCATATGCATGGGGCAGCATGGCACCGGATCGATTGCTTTTAATTGTTTTCTCCTGGGTGGTGGAGGGATGTGCCAGCCGGTATTGATCTGTTTGAGCAGAGGCCCCTCACAGAGCACAATCTGACTGACTGAGTCATGATAGACAATGTGTGTGTGTGAGAGAGAGAGGTGACACACCTCACTAGAGATGAGCAATAGGTCTACATGCATGCTTTAAGAGTAGAAACACAGAGATTATTTCAGCCAATAGCACTTTGATTACCGATGGCTTAGTTTTTTGGCACAAGTTTTCACATTTTCACAGTATTAAACAGCAGAATATTGACATTGAGAATGGTGGAACAATAAAGGCAGACAAACCTTTCCACCTGCACAGCCAACCAGATCTCTGTGTGTAATACTTGCACCCTTCAGAGAGTCATCCTTGCTTTCAGTTTGTCTTTTGTCGCCGGGTGAATTAGTCAATTTGAACAGGCAAACTTTTTCGATAGGGAGGCTAGGGGTGCACTGAGTGAACAAGAAACAGAGAGAGAGAGAGAGAGAGAGATAGATGGTGACAGGCTGTTGAGTGAGAGAAGTCTGGCTTGTCAAATCTATTTGCTAACAGTGAATAGCCATATCTGTTGTGAGGGCACAGAGGTGTCATGCACTGTGGTTTCATGGTTCAGGATCAGACTGGATGAAGCCGTTGGTTGGATGACGCAGAGGAGTCTGTCTGACTCTCTCTGTCTGTCTGTTGATCTCACATACTCTCCTCTTGTAATAGAAATGTGCCGACAAAATAACATTCGGTAACAACATTGTTATTTGCTTGTTTGTGTGTGTTTGTGTGTGTGTGTATATTATATAAGTGCTCACGACCTTGACCAAAAGAAGCTCATAGCTTTGCACCCCTACTATGAGTGTACCTCCCAACAAACACACAAATACACACGCCCGCGCATGGACACACACACACACACACGTACGCACGCACGCACACACACGGGCACACACACACACCACACCCCTCATATTGTAATATCTTTCTCATATATAGGACCTATTACCGCCTCATTACACAGAATTATAGAAGAATTAGACTCCAGCCAGTGACAAAGGCTGGTAGGAGAGGCTTTTTCACTCTGGAGTCAGGGGTTAAGTTACCAATCAAAATAGCAAAGGCAGATGTATGGAGACATTTTAATATTGGGCATTGTGAAAAGCCTAAAGAATTGTAATCTCTCTTACTGGCATAGCAGCGCTCCCCCCAAGGCGACTCACTCTGATCTGCAGGAGTGGGTTGGTACCCAAACAATTGATATCCTGTGGCACTGCTATAATAGTGTTGGGATCGCCAGCACTCTGAGTGGTTGCTTGGCTGAGAAGCTCATCATCATCTACCATACTGGATGCATTATTCATATCTTTGTGTTGTTTTGCAAACTACCTTATGCTATCTTGTTTGTACACCTTCGAACCCTATCATGTCTCAAAGGGTTATATCTGTATCTGTATGAAATGTATGTATGTATACCTCCATTTCCATGCTATTTATCCCTAATTTAGCTAATATAATAATCATTCTGCATATTCCTAAGAGAATTCCAATTTGCAGTTCAAGTTATCATTCTGATATCTAAGTGACATTCTCAGGAATGGTACACCTGCATGATGCTGTGTGTTTTGCATCTAAGGGATGAATGCTTCAATCAATCAATCAATCAATCTTTATTTATATAGAACTTTTCATACAAATTCATGTAACACAAAGTGCTTCACAC
>JAODTR010000019.1:1257279-1269664 GCA_025399935.1 Amblyopsis rosae
ATTAATATCTTTTTTGATACTAATTAATAGCTGTCAGATTACTTTTGAGACGAAAACCGCAGTTATATACTCTCTCTCTGCCACACACATTGGAAACGCATAGCGAAGCCTAGGATAGTGTTGTGAGGTGCGGTCTGCACCACTTTGATTGTGTTCTTATTTACTTTTTCCACTGCCACCCATTGTGCATTAGCTTATATTGGCTTACCCATCCTTCACTGTAGATGCTGGGCAGGCTAGCTGCAGTGCTCCTGGTGGCTCCTTATTCATCTCTCTGTTGGTGGGGTTCAGTCGGCCTGCTGCCATCTGCCTTGCGTATGAGCCCTGGTGGAGCTCCTCTCCTCGGCTCGTCTTCTCCCTCCAGACAGGTCCCTGCTTTATCAGGTCGGAGACGCGCGGAGCTCTGACAGCTGTTCAAACAGCCGCGCTGGCTTTCAAAGGGCAGATGTCTCCATTGGAGCGAGTCATGCTTGTTTTCCTCCGGGAGAGGCTTTCAGCTGCAGGCCTGGCCCACAGCGACGAATGCTGCTGATGCTTTTTCTTGAAATACCAGGAGCTGGGGAACGGACGGACAGGGTGATGAAACACCACAGACGTTCAGTCAGCAGCACGTGTAAATCACTGTTTGTCTGCATGGGCTTATAGGCTTTGTGTGTGTGTGTGTGTGTGTGTGTGTATGTGTGTCAGCTCAACATCTGTATCTCTGTGTGTGTGGCTTAACAAGAGCCAGATGTTTGCTGCCTCTGTGTTGTGTAGCAACTGAACACTTTCTCATAAAAAGAACTAAACTGACCAAATGTAATTAGACATAACTGCATATTGCGTGTGTGTATGTATGTGTGTGTGTGTGTGTGTGTGTGTGGTACATGGGATACACAGTAACGCACGTACACAAACACAGTAAACAGATGTAATCCATGTATGTAACGGGATAAACCTGTCAAACATCACACATCAGATAATCCACGTGCCAAGTCTAAGATGAATATATGTAATATTGTTTGTGTCCGGGCAACCGTGGAGGGCACTTGCACAATGCACACAAACCCCAGCCTATGCTATGCTCAAAATGGTCACATTCCTCCCAGTCTATAATAACCTATGATATATTGTTTGCTTCACAGAGACAATTAGCAGTGATAGTCACATTCAGAAGGAAAGCATACAGCAGATTTCTCAAATTACATGGTGGTGCGCGCACAAACACACACACACACACACACACACACAGGTGTGCGCTGTGAGGATTGTGTAGACATCGCCCAAGCATACACATAGTGTAATCTGGTGCTTTAAGGAATATTCACACAGTCACGCTTGCACACACACTGATGAATAACCTTATGTGAAGACACACACACACATGCACACACACACCTGATTTAAATTCCTTTATTTGATGGACAGGCCCTAAATGCTAATATAATTCAGTCATAACAAGGTATAATCTGAATTATGGAGGAATTTTAAATGATTTGTTGTTACAGCATTGTCTTATCAATTATATTTGTCTGAAATAAAATGCGCAGATTTACATGAATAAGATTTTTCAACTCACCTGAATGTAGTCTAGACAAAAGGTACACCAACTTAACTACGTTAAAAAGTCATTTGTCATAAGTCATTCTTTAGTCAAACCTGTACACACTCTATCACACTATATGTGTCTTATTTTACTGTAATTCAAGCGACAGTAGGATATGTGCTCAAGAGGTATTTGTGATAGACAAAAGAGGATGTCAGATGAGAGTCCTGGTTGAACGAAACACAGGAATCATTACAATATATTGTCTGATTATGATGGTTTGTGTGATGTGAGAACCACAAAAGACATGCCTAACCAGACTGCATACAGTAGCAGGTTTCTCTCTCAGTGGTAACAAAGCAAGATGTTATAGTGAAGTGTCGAGTGTCGGCTCGCAGACCGCACAACTTGACGCAGACAGACAGACATACAGACAGGCTATGTCTGGTATAGGCTTTTACAGTAGCGTGTGTGGTGTGTGTGTGTGTGTATGTGGGGTGGCTGGCAGTGGCCAGTAGCACCTGTTAGACAGCCAACTGTGTTGCCTGTCTGTCTGTCTGTCAAAAGAAAGAAAGAAAGAAAGAAAGAAAGTATCTTTGTGTGTCACCACACCATAGACAGACAAAGAGAGAGAGAGAGAGAGAGAGAGAGAGAGAGAGAGAGCGAGTCAGTCATAACAAGTGCAGGGCCCGGGGTGGGGGTGGTTAAAACCACAGGCCCCTCTATATCGTTTGCATCCTCCATTTAACATTATGTTAAACTACTGTATGGGCCTTATGTACTAACGTGTTAACGCCCGCTTTAGGCGTAGTTCCGTTGCACTTTGCGCCAAAAAATATGGCATTGTATCCGAACATCATGCACATGGCTAAAACGCTATTTTGCCTGCTGAAGAAACAGAACCGCAAGTTGCATTTTCCTATTCATGCATATGCATATGCATTCATGGAGGGTCGAGGGGAGATTGTGTGTGTCGCACAAACATATGGGAAGAAATGCGCAAGGAGAGTGATTACCTTTTCTGTTGAATGTATGAAAACGCAAGTCGGTTGAATGATGAATGATGAATAAAGACAATTACACATGCCATGGAGAGACGCGCTGAGAATATTTGATTGCTTGAGTGTGTTGTTAAAATACGTTTATTCCACTTCTTTAATATAAATTCCCTCAAACATAATTATTTTGGGGTAGAATTATGCCCCTGTTATCTCTAGGTTTGACGATACAGAGGCTATTTATTAAGACGTCTTAGGTCTACTTCATGATCGTTAAACTTGTTTTATTTTACTGAGTCTGCTGTTCCATTGCTTTCGGTCACGCAATTTACGAATAAGACTGGAACATAGACCAGACTACTCGCCGTGTAACGTCAAGACTAGAGGGCGATGCCATGTGCAGATACGTGATCAGTCACAAGTTTAGTACATCCAACGTAAAATGCGATGGCACAGCGTGCGTCCGTGCTCTATCTGTGGTTTGGCTACGCTCACTTTTACTCGCTCACTTAATATACAAACCTACAACAAATATATTAATTTAAAGTGCATCTCCGCATGTGCTCGTAGTCTTAACAAGAATATAGCGGGCATACAGATTAGGTAATTTTCAACACAAATATAACATACAATATTATACAAGTACACATCAAACAAACATACAAATAGTTTCGTAACAATGAGAAGTTGTAAATTGTAATTGCAACAGCATAGTAATACAGTAATACACGTTCTTCTAATCGGTTGCATCGTCTGATGGCAAGATAAAATATTTTTGGGCTATTTCCCTGGTTTCCCTGGTATTTCGTCTGTCCACTGTTCATTGTTCACAGTCAGATTCTTTATTTGAGACGCCAGAATGGAATTGGATTTTAATTTGACTAATATAAATAACAGATTCCTCCATTCAATGAAATATTCCCCTCCTGCTGACTTTTTGTGTATAGTGCCACCTTTTGTTTAGGAGAATATTGCTACAGTCTCGTGGAGTCCTTATTGCTCAATGGGTGCGAGACATGCACCACCCAATGCAGAGAGTATGGTCCAGATGGTCATCCACAGCCCCCCTACAGTAACTGCTTGCTGGTCTGTTTACCCTGGCCTTGAGGGCCAGTGTTTGCCCTGTGTGACTCCCCGCCCCACTGTGCAGGGGTGTAAATCCCCCGCCACCCCTATTCTCCAGAGTACAACAATGGTCCCCGGCCATGAATCACAGGCCTGATAATTGGTAGGAAAACTCCAAGTCCAGCAGTATATAACCTTTTAACGTGTTGTCTCAGATCTTTATTAGGGTGCTAATGAGTACCACTGGATCAGTGTTAGGGATGTGGAGCCTGGCTGGGGCTCGAGCCATGGGCTGTCCAGCACGCACACACGCACACACACACACACATAGACACATACACACACACACACGCACACACATGCACACACACACACACACACACACACACACACACACATGCACGCACACATACAGGAAGGAAGGAAGGTACACATACATAAATATGCGTGTATGCAGACAGACATGCATATGCTAACACACACAGCCTGGCAGGCTCCATAACAGGCTGCATTAATATGCTGATTGGCCTAATTGTTCCTGTAGACCACCCAGGCAGCTCTGTGAGAGAAGAACACTGCTTTACAGCCCATTGTTTCAGCCTTGACCCTGTTAGTGCAATTACAAATCAACCACTGAATGACTGTGGGATGCATAGCCAGGCACTGTTGTAATGCTAACAACACCGCTATTCCACATGAGGATAGTCTGAGTTTCAGACACATTGCAGTAGGAAGCATTGTTTCCTGTATTGTCCTCTGGTCAGACCCCTTCAGGACAGTCATGTGTTGAGGCTGGGGAATTGATAAATTAGGAAGTCAAGCGAAATGCAGTTTCGTACCAAAGCGAGTTCCCAATTCTAGACTGATTTGAGACTGATTAAATATAATGTGGTGAAATAGTGACATCATACATGAGTCAAAATCCTGTTACTATGCTAGTGGCATGAGGAAGAGAAGAACACCTGATAGAAGCTTGTGGGTAGGCAGGGTCTGTCAGCAGCCCACCTCAGTGCCAGTGTGAGATCTACGCCCACTGTCTGCATGGTACTGCTCCATTAGTTCTGTTGTGCTGTAGGGGTGGGTCTACAGCACCGCACGCTGGCTGGAACTCACCTAGGAGACACACACACACACACACCCAACTCTTCGGAAGCTGAGAGCTGTGCCAGGAGCTCTCAGTGCTGGTGATGTAGGTCTGCTATTAGAGGCCAGTATGTCACACTCCTAACAAGGGCCCAGACCAGGCAGACAGGGCTGTTGTGTGTCTGGGCGGTTTGGGAAGCCCGTGTCCTTCTCTTGACATATAATGTCCCAACAGCTGACCTTTGTTTACCACCTAATTAAGAAACAACAGGTTTGACTCGCCTCTTTTTTTAGAGAACTTTTGTTCTGCATTCTTTCTCTTTGTCCAGCATTTCTGTCAGTGCCTTTAACAGTTACATATGAGTTTATATATTTGGCATCATCTCACATTGTTCTGTGCTCATCTCACAGTCCATTGAGCTGTTTTCATTTGCCTGTATAAGGCCAGTGTATATGCACAGTGTGTGTGTGTGTGTGTGTGTATGTATATATATATATATATATATACAATAATAGCATACAGTGGTTCATACCAGCGCTTCTATAATCTTTAACATGAAAGCACATGTAAGAGATTATCTTAGTAATATTTGTGATTGTGTTTATCTGGCTGAAGATAAGACTAGCGCTGCTTGGCGTAATGGTTTTCCATACTGGCAGACATAACATGTCGCTGCACGATGCATAGTTGTAGCCCAAACACCGGGACATCACAGCAAGCATGCCAGGTGTGTCAGGCGTGTTTGTGACAGTATCAGATGTTATCTAAGATGCTGGTGATGATCTGACTGATCAGACACAATGATGTTGTGTTGGTGTGCTGCTTCCTATTAGCTAAGGGTCCCTGCTGCACACCGGAGCTTCTCACAGTGTATAATGGGGCAGGTGTGGGGAGCTGTGTGGGTGTGGGAAGGGGGATGGGGGGAGTGCTGCACACACATGCGTTTCTAGAGTGGCCTAGCTTGGCCTGAATCCTAGCCAACATGTGACAATCAAAACATAGTAGCCATTATCGTATTACAATAATAATCAGTTCTAATGGCAGCTGTAGACATCAATGTTAACCAGCATCTTGATTGAGTGCTTGAACATGCTATCATTGTTATTAATTCAGGTACAGAGGAACACAGTAAACATCAAAATGAACCGTGGAATATGGAAGCAGAGAAGGCTGAGAGAGAGAGCCGTGCAAACACACACATGCACGAACCCTCGCACGCACACACACAGACACACACACTCTATACCCTATAGTTGAACTAAACTGGTTTACATGAAAGTATATTACAGTAAAATGTCTATTAAAAAAATACATATATATACATATAAAATAAAACATCTGATATACAGTATGTATCATATTAGCCTGTAAATCTACAGTATGTATACAGTACATATCTTGAGAATAGAAACTACAATCAATCAGTGATCCATAAATAAATGTAACCCACATATACATGGTCTGTATTGGCCAGAGGACAGGACAACATACCTAACGGGCGTGTGCACATACATCATTCTGCAGGTGTGTGTTTTGAGTGTTTCCATGTGTTCTCCCAAATGTGTGCGTCGGATTCATATCCACACATATTGTCAGCAACACTTTAACTGGAAGCAGCTCCTTTAATTGGACAAAACAGTGTCCTGTCATAGTATGCACACACATACAGTATATTCTCCTGATCCTTCACCCACTATCAAGGACAGTGCTTCAACTAGCCTCCTCTCAGCTCTGTTGTGTAGACGTTGTGTGAGATCATTTGGCTGTGCATCTCAATGAGGTGCTGATTGATTGATCAGTGGCGTAGGGGGCAGGGGTCGATGACGATGCCTTGCCTCCAGGCCTGAGAGGAGCAATGTGAACACAAAGATGATTGGCCTGAGACATGCAGAGCAGCACGCACACTGATAGAACAATTGGAGGTCCTAACAGAGAAGATGAGAGAGAGAGGTGTGTGTGTGTGTGCGTGTGTGTGGGGGGGCATAGAAGCATATAGGCTGATAGACCTGTGGTCAGAAAGGTAGCGTCCATTGATCCACGGAGCAGAAGCAAACCACTTGGCCTGAGGTGCTTCACAATGAGTCAATTTGGGGCTGTGCTTCTCACCACAGCTTTCTGTCATCGTGTGATTCCTGAGGACATACTGCTGCTGTCTGCCGATGGGATGCACCGCAGAGGTAAATCAATGTTTTACAAGGGTGGATACAGATGTTATTAGTCAATGAATGATCATTAGTGGCCTAAGGAGACATTGATTTTCTCTGAGGCCAAAGGTTGCTGTGATTGTGGCGAATGCCTTTAATACATTAAACACAATTGATTGCAGAGTGGGGCATTTACCAGTGCATGCTGTTATCTGATTGGACAGAGTGAGAGAGCTGAGGTCAAGCTGGGATAGGAAGTGTACATTCACAATAGGTGCATTGGACCTTATATGTATCACTCACCAGCAATTGTGCAAAGAAAGAAAAGGCAGAAAACTCACCCAGAGTAGCAGCCTTTGAACACTGAGTAAATGACTGTGCTCAAAGCACATGTGCTACTACAGCACCTATTATGTTGCTCATTAAATACCCAAACTCTCAATAGGCCATTATTTCCCCAATAAAAACAAATGGCAGCTTGCATACTTTCCCTTCTTCCCCTCCTCTTTAGAGGTTAGGCCTACCTCACAGACGGCAGAAAGCCCTGACTAATATCCTGCACGTGATGCCTTCAAATGGGAAGCAGGCCGCAGGACAAGGTGGGGTACAGGTGTGGCAGGAGCCAATGTATTTTATGGCCCTCTTTCTCCTCTGAAAGCGTGCCAAGGACCTGCCCACGCAGGCAACCTACGCTACGCTAAGCATTACCTCCACTCCCAGTTCATCACTGCATGCCCACTGCTTATATAGAGTCTGTGCTTGTTACGGCTTTATGGAGGGATTTCTGATGTGCTTAGAGTATTGTTTGATGGCTGGGCTAATGATGCCCGTCTGTGTGAGTCGCTCAGCAGTTTATCAACAGAGAATGCGGGTCCAGTCGGTACAGATGTGGTTAAGCTTGTGATCCTATATAAACAAAATGAAAGAATAAAAGAATCCGTCTGAATATGTCGATTTTCCAGAAACTATGGCAAATGTTCCTCTCACCGCCATCAATCATTTTATGGGTCTTGACCCACACCTTGAAAACAAGTTTGACACAGACCCCTGTCAGTCCATGTGTTGGCTCTAGCCGAGTCAATCAGGAATAAACCGTGTCCTCAGGTCTGCCACCAGAGGGACAATCTGCAGCTCATCTGCCCTGCAGGACAGGTCTTTCATGCCCCAGCATAATGTCAGCTGCTCACATGCCAGCTTGATGTGATGTGGCATTCACAAAAGGTCACGGTGGGCATCTCTGCCTCACCATCTGCATCAACACAACTGGCAGCCGTCATATGGGTGCTGGCATCCACCATTAACTGGGCCTGGGGGCTGTTGTCCCTGCTGTGAGGAGCTGTCGGCAGGAAGATGATCTCTCTGTTTCGGGAGATGAGATACAAGGACAGAAGCAGTGATATCTTGGTTCATTCCTCACATGAACCTTACTAGCTCATGTTTATACAGGTAGTGAAGAAGAGTCATACTGTTATGTTTTTGATGATGTTATTCAGCTTTCTAGTCCCTTTTTGGATTTGTTGGCCAACAATACACAATGTAATCTGGCCGGTTTATCAATTCATCATAATTTACATAATCCAGAGCAGTATATGCTGTATCTAGTTATACAAATATATTTTCCATATGTTCCTGGTTGTTTATAATATTAACAATATTTATTATAGCACTAAGACGCTTTACAGTAAAACCACATATATTAAGTATCTGTATTTGCTATTCTTAAACACTTTATGGATGTATATATTGTATTTGCAGTGTAAAGTGTAAAAACATAGCAAGTTAGGACAGCGTCAACAACATTATTCTATTAGAATGTTCCAGTGAAACCTGGGCCGGCCTACCACAAAAGGCCAGTGCATCCCAGCCAGTTGCCGTAGTGAAGCAACGGTTAACAAGGCCCACAGGCTGGGTTTACAGCCGTAGACCCCCCAGGCTGAGGGGGGCTGAGTCTGACTGGTCTTGACAGGGTTTATGTGGAGCTGGGTGAGGGGAAGAAAGATGCTTGTGAACTGTCACTCCAGCGAGCACTGTGGTGGACCCCAATGCAAGCAAGCAAGCACGCACTCACTCACGCACGCACGCACTCACACACGCACGCACGCACGCATGCACGCACGCACGCACGCACACTCAAAGACCATTACGTTGTATGTTTGTGCAAAAGAAGGGTGAAGAATGTGGGGTGAAGGCTTATCCAAAAACTCAACAACAACAACTCGACAATCAAATCCCATTGCTCTTATCTCAGCGCCACTCAGAAACGTTATCTGTGCACGTAATGTGGTTATAAATTAAATTTTGTCCCAGAGATTTCATTGTTTACTGACGCCTACGTGTTCTGGGCCGCGAGGCGCAGAAAGCCCAGGAAACGTTCGATGCATGTCGGGAAAACTCATTTAGGCTTCCATGAGGGGATGCAAAACAGGTACAGTGGGGGAATAGAAAGAGGTGAGCCGCAACCAAATGCAACCAAAGCTGCATTCTATTTTTCACTCCATGTTTTATTTAGGCGCCATTTAGTCGATTCTGGCGCATTATTGGGCCTCATAGCTCAACTGATGTCAGGAGACAGCAAGTCAACCTGTTGCCTGACACAGTTCACATCATCTGGCCTAACCCGGTGTGATCTGGTGTGCAATCTTGTCTGATCTGGTGTTATCTGGTGTGATCTGGTGTAAACTAGTGTGACAGCAAGATTCATTATATTGTGGGTGGTTTCCTTAATAACTGTATGATGTAATATTAAACTATATATCCTATTAATGAGGAAAACCCAAACAGAAAAAGTGATACTGTTCAGTAGAAGCTTCCTAAAGTGCTTACAGACAAGATTGTTAAATGTAGTAAGTGCAAGTTATTTACCTCTATCCTTTTGTGTCATTTATAGGTTAGGCTACTGTACTGCTGTCACATGAAACATTGGCTTGTGTTACTGCTCTGCTTGTAGTAGTTATTCTGAAGATGTGGCATTTCTCAGCACTATAATCATACTAATACGGTATGTCATTGTCCATCTAACCACAAAGTAGAGTTACTGTGACAGACAGGCTGGGCTGATGTGTTGTAGTGGTGGGGACATGAGTTAGCTGCATATTGTGATCTAGCACAGCGATGGCTTCCAGGAAGTACAGTAGAGTTACTCCCAGCTGCCTTCTCATGGCAGCAATCCATCAGCAGTGCTCAATGGGCCGGGCGGCTCTACTGGATAATGTTTCTACTGACAGCACACAGCAGGGGGCCATATCACGTCATAGGTGCCTTGCCTTGCTGTCTCTTTAGTTTAGTGCATGAGTGTACTACTCTAATGTAGGTGCCTGCTGAAACTGACTACTCAACTCATAATTGTTCATTGTGAGAAATTCTTCTACAATTCGTCTACCAATATTTGACCTTATTTCATGCATGCATATGTACATGGTACAGTACAGTGCAGTTACACACACATGTGCTATAAGATAGCAAGCTAATAGATAATTGTTGTTATTATTTAGTGTCATCTGTCATTCTTTTCTGCAGATAAAGTGAAGGGTCTCTATGATGCCCAGGCTCCAATGTGCCCGGTGTGTCAGATGGTGTTGCGCCCAGGAGAGCTTCAGGAGCACATGGAGCAGGAGTTATCCAAGCTAACCAAGCTCCAGATAACGTACGTCATGCCCTATCACAAGAGCGCAACACACATTCTCTGCTATCCTGAAGTCCCTTTACCGCTAAGCACTTTAACACATTAGGTACGAGGGACAGAATATACTGTATGTCACTATAAAAATGTGCCAAAAACATTTATCCAAAGTAAAATATTTTTACAATTCTTAAGTATTGATGGTCTGACAGAAGAGTTTATTGTATCAGCTGTTGTGATTGTGTGTTGAATTGGTTTGCATCAGTTAAATCACAAAATTTTATTTTTAAAGATACATTGCATTATGCACTTAAAAAAAACAGTCAGTGCAATCAGTGCAATCTTAAAACCGGCGAGATTTTTATATACATTATATATTATTTTCTTAATTCTGCTAGGCTATATACACCATGGAAGTAGATTATTTTTATTTAATAAAAGCAAAGACGTACATCCTGCTGCTTTACTGCTTTTTAGTTGCTTAGGAACCAAATAGGACCTCCTTCCCTGTAATGTGACCTGATCAGCATCAGGTCAATAAATCAAGTCGGGAGAAGAACCTAGCAGCGAGCGCAGTGCATACTGCATACACATATGCACATAGACACACACACACACACACACACACACACACACACGCGCGCACACACACACCATGTTGATCCAGACAAAGCAAAGATAAAAAGGAAAATATATTAGTCGAGACCCACTAATCAGAGAGAAGTCTTCACCGAAACCAGAGTGTTCCGAGACCGAGACAAGACCGAGACTTTGAGGAGTCGAGACCAGGTCAAGACTAAGGCAGAGCGAGACCGAGACCGAGACCAGACCAGTTCGAGTCCTATATTGCAAGATATATAGCGTTCTTGCACATAATGCATTGACCGTGCAGTAGCCTATATTATGCATGTGTGCAATTCATCGCCTAACATTGTTGGATTATGACGTTACGTAGTATTTTCTTTATGGGTAAACAGTTAAATACACGCATTAGGAAAGTAGGCCTATTAATAACTAACTTCACAGACATGAAAAAAATTAGGTCGGTGAGTCGCACTGGGACTGAAAAATGGCCCTTGACATTGAAGCCAACCGGTCTAGAGAAGACCTTGTTGGCAAATACAAATGGTCTACACACCATCCACTGTAATAAACTATGATGCAGTAGTTTATTTATGTTTGTTGATAGCCTGGCCCTTTCTTTTGACCATTAATTGTTTTTAAATATAAATGTAGGCTACAATCAGTAGCCTAGTCTGTACATTAAAGAACAGCTGGGGTGAATCTATCAGACCTTTAGGGGAATATGAAATACCGTACAAAGCCTTCTAAATTACACATTTTACTGTATAACAGGTTACATTAATGTTAACATAAAACACTTCATTTCCTACATTCTGGTGAATTTTTATGCAACAATGTGTGCCTTGTCTGTATCATTATGGTTTTAATATCTTTATTTATGTAATTTAAAATATAATAGAATATCATGCAATATGTGTCAGGCATTCTGTATTGCTTTCAAAAGAAATGCAGGAACCAGGAATGCAAAATCTAACAACAGGGATACAATTTAGGCCAGACAGAAAACAATAAATTCACAATAGTTTCAACTTGCTTTTTATGAGTGCTTATTAAAACGTATTTTAAGAACCTAATCATATTAGATAGGCTATTAGCCTACCAACTATAGCTAACAGACTAAACTTTAGAAAAATGTAAACAATAGCTATCGTTTGGATGTTTGAATTATGCTTATCTAAACGTAGAAAATTTTGCTGCTTGTACCTGACATCTCTTGTAGTTTATAGCCCGTACTGCGTCTCCAGGCTGCTGACTGTCAACTTGGCTTTTACACAAGATTAACACGCACCAATTTATTTGGATAAGAAACTAAAATTAATAAATATCTCGTACACCACCTTGCATTCTATTCAATACTGCTAAAAC